>APFE030091849.1:330687-364866 GCA_000404065.3 Pinus taeda
TTTTCTTCTTTTTTATTTATTGAAGAACAAACTAAATGAAAATTTCTAAGGTGGAAAAGAAGAAGAATTCTTCTTGACCATCTTCAATGATGAATTATCTTGAAATATTTTAACAAATTCCTCTCTTGTTAATGGTTTCTGGTAAAGCTTGGTTTGATGCCCATTTACTAATAGAGGAGTTATCTCTTCATCAATAGTCTTGATTCTAACCGCACTATTGTCAAAGACATTCTCAAACTCATAATTCCAAGCCAATGGTTTTGAAATTTCCCTTGAAAATTTTTTACTTTTGAGTCAAAGAGCAATGCCCAATCTCCCTGATGAAACTTCCTTTCTTTAATGTACTTATCATGCCATCTTGACCTCTATTGTTGCACTAAGTTGGTCCTCTGGCAGGCCTCTTGTCTAATTTCATTGAGATCATTTAATTGTGTCATATTTTTCTTTTGGGCTTCTAAAAAGTCAAGATCTAACTGGACTATTGTCTTATAGGTCTGGATTTGGAACTCTATTGGAAGTAAGACTAGCTTCCCACAAATAAGTTCATAGGGAGTATGCCTTGTAGTATTCCTCCATATAGTTTTGTAGGCCCATAAGGCTTCTGGAAGCTTTTCCACCCAGTGTTTCCTGTGTAGATGTACAATCTTTGTAAGAATAGCCTCAATCACCTTATCTGTGGAATCAAATTGTCCATTGGCTTGTGGATGGTATGGAGTTGACTTTCGATGTTTTATCTTGTATTGGTCCACAAGCTTCTGCACTAGTATAGATGTGAATTGTGTCCCTTGATCTGTTACAATTTCCCTTGGGACACCAAAATGAGTAAAAATATCCTCAAAAAGAAATGAGACTACAATATTTTCAGTAGCAAAATAAAGTGCTTTAGCTTCTACCCATTTAGTGACATAATCAGTACATACCAGAATATACATTTTTTGCCTCGAAGGTGGGTTGATTGGTCCAACAAAATCCAGTGCCCATTTTTCAAATGGTTTGGTAAGTACATGTGGTTGCAGTGGCATCTCATTTGAAAGAGTAGGTTTGCCCATTCTCTGAAAACAGTCACATCTATTAACATATTCATTGGTGTCCCTGAAATTGGAAGGCCAATAATATCCTACAAGTAGAATTTTGTAAGCAGTTCCCTTGTCATAAAAATGTCCTCCACATGAGTCATCGTGACAATTTTTTAGTATCTTTGGTATTTCGTCCTCCCGAACGCATCTTTTGATGATGATGTTTGGTCCTGTCTTGTATAATTCCTCATTTATCCATGAATATGATGTGCTATTGTGGACTATTCTTATTTTTTCTCCAGGAGATAAATGAAATGGTATTTTTCCTATGGCCAAATAGTTAGCAATATCTTCATACCAAGGTGATTTAGTAGATACTACAAAAATATATTCATTAGGAAATTTATCTTCTACGGGTTGATCATTGTTTTCATTTTGTATTCTAGATAGAAAATCGGCAATTGTGTTTTGTTTTCCTGGCCTATCTAGAATGGTTATGTTGAATTCTTGTAAAATATGGAGCCATCTAGTTATTCTTCCATTAGTGATTGGTTTATTCATTAGGTATCTAATAGTAGAATGGTCTGTGTGGAAAAAAGTTTCATAGCCGGTTATATAATGTCTGAATTTATTAATGGCATGAATTACAGCTAAGAACTCTTTTTCGGTTACAGTATAATTTAACTATGCGGGGGTTAAATTTTCACTAGTATAATAAATGGCATAAGGAGTGAGATGTTTTTTTTCCTAAAAGAGCTCCTAAGGTTGAATCTGAAGCATCTATTGAGATATGGAAAGGCAATTTTAGTTAGGTCTTTTTTGTGCTTCAAAAATTCTCTTTTTCAATGTTTCAAAGGAAACTTGACATTCGGAATCCCAACTGAATTCACAGTCTTTGGTGAGTAATTTAAAGAGTGGGGATGCAATTTTTGTAAAGTTTTGTATAAATCTTATATAGTATCCAGTAAAAGCAAGAAAACTTCTAACATCCTTTCGACAACTTGGCACTGACAACTTGGAAAGGACTTCCACATTAGATGAGTCTACCTTAATTCCATCTCCGAAAATATGGTGGCCTACAACAATTCCCTCGCTAAACATCATGAAACATTTTTCATGGTTTAATGAGAAGTTTGTTTCTTGACATCTTATTAAGACTTTTTCCAAGTTTTCTAGTGCTTCGTTGAAAGAATCCCCATATACTGTGAAATCATCCATGTACACTTCCACACATCATGGATAAGGTTAGAGAAAATGTCGAGCACTGCCCTTTGGAATGTTACTAGAGCATTACATAACCCAAAGGGAAGTACCCAGTAAGCATAAGTTCCCCATGGACAAGTGAATGTGGTTTTATCTTGATCTTCAGGAACAACTTGAATCTGGTTATATCCACTAAACCCATCCAAGAAGGAAAAATATTTTTTCCTGCTAAAGTATCTAAGACCTAGTCTATGAAAGGTAATGGGAAGTGGTATTTTAATGTTGCTTTGTCCAACTCCCTGTAATCAATGCATACTCTCCATTTTTCATTCTTTTTAGGGACGATTACTAGGGGTGAAATCCACTGACTGTCGGATATTGGATAGATGAAATTTACATTTAATAATTTCTGCAATTCTTCCTTAACAATTTCTTTTAGATTTGGGTTCATTCTTTGCTGAGGTTGTCCAATTGGTCTTGCATTTTTTTCAATGTAGATATGATGTATGCAAGTTTTAGGATCAATCCCTCTCATGTTAGTATCTTCCATGCAAAAGCAAAAGAATTTTTCTATAAAATTTCTATCAATTGTTTCTTTTGCATGTCTTCCAAGTATTCATTGACATTCAAGGTTTTTCCTAGAAATATTTATATCGAGGAATTCCCAAATTTTTCCATGGACAACAATGATACTTGTTTAGATGAGAGATATTCATTTCGAAAATGCTCATAATATGAGGAAGATTCATTATTTTCTAGTAAATTTAAAAGTTGGTTTTCCTCTTTCACTTGTTCAGTGACAAAAATAGGTTGTATATCTTCTCCATCTTCTATTCATTCTTTAGTTTCTATATCTATTGTTGTTCCTACGGGGGGGTATAATGTAAATTTCTTTGTAGAATTCCCATATGAGATAAACATATCACCTGACCTATGGCCAATAAAAGCATCAGTTGTAGCTAACCAAGGTCTTCCGAGAATTAATGGATGTCCTCCTACATTATTCTTGGGTGTCAAGACCATGAAATCAATAGGATATTCCCAAGAATATAAAGATACACAAACATCCTCTAACACACCATATGGTTTAATAATAGATCTATCTGCTAATTACAATAAGATTGGTGTGTATTGGAGGTGAGGAAGCCTAAGTGTGTCGATAACTTGTTTGCTCATTATGTTTATGGCTGCTCCTAGGTCAATCGGTGTGTTTGGTATTTCAGTTCCATTGATGTGAATTTTTACAATGGGTTTTCCAAGGTCTAAATATTTTTAAATTGTCATATTTTCCATCATAATGTCTGCAATTTTTCTGGCTAACTGAATTCTTTTTATATCCTTTCTTCTTCTCCCTAATCATTGTGTACTTAATTCCTTAATTGTTTTTGCAAAAATTGGTATTCCCTTTATGGCTTGTAATAAAGGAATCTTAATACAAACATTTCTCAATTCATCCATCATATTTTAATCAGGCAAGATAATTTGTTTCTCTACTCCTTCATCAATTTTCAACCTTTCTGGGAAAGGTGGTTTAACTGATATTGAAGGTCATTCTATGATAGGAGCATTTATTGGAATTTCTTCTATTCGTTTATTTTCTTTTTGAGGGAGAGAAGTCTCCCCTTCTTCTGATTGATTTTTATGTTTTTGAAGATTAGATTTTGTTTTTGAATGACAATAGGAGGGTTTTTTGGTAATACTATTCTAGACCTTAATTGGACATTGTTTAGGTCTAGTGGGGTTATTACATAAGTTTGAGGATTCTGACCCTCCATGTTGTATATTGGTTGTTGTGGTATTTTATTATTAGGATTTGGAAGTGGTTGAGAAGGTCGTTGATTTGATTTTTTTGGAAATGGTAGGGAAAGTTGCGGGTTTTGATTATGAATTGGGACTTGTGGCAATTGATTAGCTTGATGAATTTCATTAGACGGGGGTAAGAATTGTGGTGGAAGGTAGGATAGAGAGTATTGTTGATATTGAGCATAGGCTCCATAAGGATTTCTCCATCCTTGTTTCCAAGGTTGTGATTGTAGCAGAGCCCAAGGCTGCCAAGCTGAATTCCAATTACTTTGCGAAGACTGGGAAAATTGTTGTGGTATAAATCCTTTCGATTGATTTGGCTGGGGGATTTGCCATTGTCTTTTGGCTATAAAGTAAAGAGGTTCTACTGAATCTCAGATTCCTTCATCATTGAATACAACCTTAAGACCTGGTAAGGATGGGCATTCCTTTGTATCATGATTATATGCACATATGACACAGGTTTATATGGCTTTTGAGTCTAAGGGACACTCTCTTAGAGAATGTTTCTTTAGACATTTGGGATAGAAGATTGATAATGCAACATTTTTGGAATTGTTCTTGTTTTTTATTTTAAGGGTGTCTATTTGTTCACTTAGGCTCCCTAAAACATCTATCTCAAAGGTGTCAAGTAAATTTTCTATTTCTACCTTGCTAACTGTCCCAACTGCAGACTTGTTTATTCTCGATAAGAGAGGGTCTCTAGAACTCTTTCCAACTCTTGCTTTACAGCTTGAGATATGTACACATAAATCACAAATATCTACAAATGATAGTTGGGAAATATCTCCTTTTCCATATAGGTTAAGGAAATCGATCCATTCATCTTTAATGGCTCTGAGTAAAAGAGATTTTAAGGTTTCTTCATCCAAATTATCCATTTTTTCTCTTTTAACATTATAAACAATCCTTTCTACCAAGTCTTTAATATTTTCATCTTCTTTTTGTGTCATTTTGAAGACTTGATCTTTAAGGTTACTAGGCATACAATAATCTCTATACTTTCCTAAGAAAGCCTCTTAAATTTGTGCCCATGTTGTTATAGAATGCACTCCTAGACTCATGAACCATTTTAATGTTGAGTCTTTTAATGTGGTAGGGAACAATTTGAACTTTTGAGCATCATGCAGATAGTTATATGATCTGCATAATACTTCGAATTCGAAGAGAAATGTCTCTGGATATTCATTTCTTTTCCCGTGGAAATTAGGAAGCATCGAGGGTGATATATTCTTCATTGTGAGGATTGTATCTTCATCAAGAATAGGGAATCCCGAAGGATATTGATTTCCTTTGCCTCTACCCCCTCCTCTACCTCTACCTCTTCCTCTTCCTCTACCTCCAATCCTATCTTCTTCACCATGAAAATTGTGTACTTCTCCTTCCCCTTCTTTAGCCATGATAGATTATTTGGAGCTAATATAGTGTTCTTCTAATCTTTCTAGTTCCTCTGTCAATGGTTGTTCAGAATAAGTTTCCAATTCCTCTTCTTCACTAGGAATTTCTAATTCTTCTCCTAAAATTCATTCACTAGTGGGGGATAGAAATATTACTCTTGTGGTTGGGGATGTAGGATTTTCTTCAATTACAACTTTAGTAGAAGAAGTAGGTGAAGTTCTTGATTGAATTTTTTATCTTGAGACTTCACGAAATCTTTGTCGACCTCTAAATGGAATTCGGGTTTGTGTGGGTGGTGTGGAATCTCGAAATCATGTTGAAGTGAGTGGATTTGTGAGAATTAAACTTCTTCCTCGTCCTACAAATGTACCCCTAGAGTCTCTATCCCTACACATGTCATGTTTTAAATTAATGATGGTTTTTTTTACTTCTAATTGTACTTCCGCAGCAATGGCGCCAAAATGTTTGGTCAATTCAATGTCCTTGAATTTTCATTCATAAATTGTCATCAAAGGTGCGTAGATTGATGGAGTACAGGTGCACAATATGTGCTTAGAAGTCATTCATTAGGTCATTATGTATTTGTTAAGATATAAACTTAAGATGGAGGTGGTGTTTTTCAATTATATTATCGTCTTAATTCTTAGGGATGTTGGTTAAGTATCCTAGGAATCAATTTCTATCCAATTAGTTTATACATGACGTGAGAATGGTTCTACTTGTATTAGATTGTTTTGGGATTTTTTATCTTAAATATTTATGCTACAACTTCTAATCCTCTAAGTGCAAAAATAAACTTATTCTATCAGTTATGAAGAAATATTGTTTGAACTTAATTGTTTAGGAGAGAACTTCTCACTCTTTTAATTATTCAATATTTTCTCAAACAAAATGACCCAAGAAACATCTATATTATGAATTGAACACACTTCAATTATGCTAGATAATAAGAAAAGGAAAGGACCATGCATTACCAAGTATAAAGAAAACTAGATAACAATCTAAACTAGGTATAAATCAAATTAAAGTTCTTATGGAAATAACAATTCGCTAGCGAGATCATTATGTTGCATTGTCACACAAAACATAGAAATTAAAGAATTAAAGAAAATCATATTGTAATTAGTTAAAACCCGCCACTGTTTGTAGGGGCCCTCCACATAACAGTTCAGAGCTTCCAATCAACACAACAATTGCACACAAAAACCAATTTTGTTCCCACGAAATTCACAAATCATCCACAATTATATTATTCAGTGTGCACCCAAATAACACTATGACCATTAGCTTTATAGCAATTCTCTTGGCATAAATATATGAATAATTCAAGCCTAATATTTCTAACCTATCTAAACTTATATCGCTAAACCGTCGTTTTGCTATTCTCAAAGCAAAACAATAAGGTTTCAACTGATCTCAGGTTCTGTCTTGTGTTAATCTGGTAGTTGACTTGGAGTTTGACCACGATCTCCTGTGCTTCTTTTAGCAAACAGTTTCAAATGGATAGGAAGGTATCCATGAGGAAGTCATCCTCTATCCATTCGCACCTTCTGCTGGTGGCCTGGAACTCTGGAACCTTTCAAACAATGAAGACAACTACAGAAACCTGGATTAGCTGCGGAAACAGACTGATTCAGTAGCCAATTGCAACTTTAACAAAACAATAGGGTATAAAGTTAAATATGAACAAGAAGACATATCATTGAATACCTTCATCAAAACCTGGTAGATATGGCTTTATTTAGGTGGTAAATATATAGGAAAAAGAGAAGATCATTAGGCAAAAATGATGTCATGGTAGGACAATCTTTGGACTCTACAACACTTCCTAACGACAGGAACTACACCGGAAGGATACATTGTCCAACAAAAGAAGGAATTAGTGGTGTGCACAAAAGATTTCTCTGTCATTGCTGGGAATCTATACAAAATGGGGACTGATGAGATATTGTGATGGTATGTACCTGAGTTTGAAAGAAGCATCATCCTTACAGGCGCTCATGTGGGTGTCGTGGGAGGACATTATGCAGGGAGAACAACCGTGCAAAAGATTCTACATGTAGGGTTGTGGTGGAAAACCCTTCATTAGGATTCTAAAGCATATTGCTAGGCGTGTGATGTATTTCAAAGAACGGGCAGGCCATCGCAGAGGGATGAAATGCCTTTGAATCCACAAATGACGTTGCAACCCTTTGAGAAGTGGGTGATCGATTTTGTAGGACCCATTCAGCCATAAGGAAAGACAGGAGAAAGATACATTATCACTGCGACGGAGTATTTGACTTGTTGGGTAGAAGCATAGCTGGTGAAGGATTTCATGGGCACGAATGCTGTGAAGTTCCTATTTGAGCATGTAATGACGTGATTTGGATGCCTGAAGATCCTGATGAGTGATCATGGTACGCACTTCCTGAATGAGACTATCAACATGCTAATGGAGGAATTTCATGTATATCACCAAAAGAGCACACCTTATCACCCACAGGATAATGGAACAATGCAGGCATTCAACAAAGTGCTCAAAAACACGCTAACCAAGGTTTGCAATGCTCAATGGAGTGATTGGGACCTATGCATACTTGTAGTACTATGCGCTTATTGAAGAACATGCAAGAAGTTGACTGAACAAACCCCTTTTAGGCTTGTCTATGGTGTGGAACTGATAATGCCTATGGAATACATCGTACCTAGTCTACGCATAGCAGCGCTCATGGGTATGACAGATTGCGGAGCCCTAGAGGAGAGGATCGCACAACTGGATGAGCTAGAAGAAGAAAGATTTTTGGCTGGATTTCATCAGTAGGTCCAAAAGAAGCACAAAAATGCATGTCACGATCAACACATCAAGCTGCACACGTTTAAGGTAAATGGCCTGGTTTTGTTATACGATAGTAAATTTGATAAATTTCCACAGAAATTTAGGATGCACTGGTTAGGGCCTTATGTTATTAAGGCGATTACCAACGGAGGAGCAGTACAGTTGGTCAAACTAAATGGAGAACCCTATTAAATGGAGAACCCTTCCCAAGAAAGGTGAATGGCAGTTGCTTAAAGCCATACACTGGCAGTCCAGCCATGTGACTAAATGAAATAAGCACAGTCTTAGCACTCCAGGCAGCTGAAAGGAGGTGCAGGACTATAAACTACACTGCCTTGATTTGGGGAGATGCGCGATTGGACGATAGCGCGAAACAAGGATGTGCCACAGGGTTTGCGACAACATGGAGGGAGTTGTGCTACCAATGGAGAAATCATGTAGGTCGACTGGAAAGTGGCCATTAAAATCAATGTTCATGAAAAGATGGTAGAAGTGAGGCCAAATGGAGTGGGTGGCTGGAATTTAAGACAAAATTTATGGCTTAGATCCTTGAAAGTCTGCCACCAATCCGGCATTAATGAACCAATTTTGGGGGGTGGTCAGATTTGAATTGAAAATTCCCTATAAATTGTAAGTGGTTGTCTGTTAATTTTATGTATATTCTATGCTTAGAGCAATTTATTTCAAATTTCACAGTTATCTCAATACCTTCTCTAGATTAGCAATCACATCAGCATTAAAATAAACTATAGATAGAACATAAACATAAATCTCAGAAGACAAGCCAAGACAAGAGGACACAAGATGTGGCGCTAGTCAAGGACAAACCCCAATGTGGGGAAACACTTGATCAATTCTTCTTATATGTTCTTCAATAGTTTAGCAGAGAGAGAGAGATAGTACATTTACAATAGAAGTCAACACTTTGACTTATCTAGATAAGAGCATAGATCATCTCTAACAAGATGATACATGAGATCAGTGGAAGACATGCTACTTCAATTGATTCTCCAAGGTGACTCCTTCACGTAACATTATGTTTCATCTCGTCAACATTCTGCACCTCATCGTGCAACACTGTGTTGCACATGCTTGCTATCCCATTGTGTGACTATTGCACTATGTCATTGTTATCCCATTGTGCCATTGCTGCACAATGTCATGGTTGTCCCATTGTGCCACTACTGCACAATGTCATGGTTGTCCCGTTGTTCCACTGTTGCACTATGTCATGGTCGTCCCATTGTACCATTGCTACACAATGTCATGGTTGTCCCGTTGTGCCACAATTGCACAATGTCATGGTTGTCCCATTGTGCCACTACTGCACAATGTACTTATTGTCCTATATATCCACCATGAAAAATTGCAGCACTATGTACTTGTTGTCCTATGTGTCCACCATGAAACATTGCAGCACTATGTTCTTGTTTTCCTATGTATCCACCATGAAACATTGCAGCACTATGTTCTTGCTATCCTATGTATCCACCATGAAACATTGTAGCACTATGTACTTGATGTCCTATGTGTCCACCATGAAACATTGCAGCACTATGTACTTATTGTCTTATGTGTCCACCATGAAACATTGCAGCACTATGTTCTTGTTTTCCTATGTATCCACCATGAAACATTGCATCACTATGTTCTTGCTATCCTATGTATCCACCATGAAATATTGTAGCACTATGCACTTGATGTCCTATGTGTCCACCATGAAACATTGCAGCACTATGTACTTGTTGTCCTATGTGTCCACCATGAAACATTGCAGCACTATGTTCTTGCTGTTGTCCCAATTATTATTGCAGCACCATGCTTGTTGTCCCAATTTGCAACACCATGCTTGATGTCCCAATTTGCATTATTCTACCATGCTACTGTCCCAATTTTGCAGCACCATGCTTGCTATAGCTTTTGGTCTCCTTAACGTGCTCAAACAATCACTTAATTTCCAATGTTTAGTTCCTCATCTACTTGGCCTTGCAACCTGCCCTCCTGGCCCTAAATCCTTGGCCCTCCATCCAATAGTTCGGTCACTTGAAGTGGCCTGTGGCTAGGGCATCATGGACTTGTGACTAGGGCAAGATAGACCAACGTTTAGGGCTTCTCCATAGGGTAGTGCTAGGGCTTCTTCATAGGGCAGCGTTAGCTCTTCTGCATAGGGTAGCCCTAGGGCTTCTCCATAGGGAAGCGTTAGCTCTTCTCCATAGGGCAGCGTTAGGGCTTCTCCATAGGCCAGCGTTAGGGCTTCTCCATAGGGCAACATTAGGACTTATCCATAGGGCAGTGTTAGCTCTTATCCATAGGGAAGCATCAGGGCTTCTCCATAGGGCAGTGTTAGGGCTTCTCCATAGGGCAGCATTACGGCTTCTTCCTCCTAGATTTCTCTCACAGTAAAACCCAAGACAAGTGGAGAGAAATCAAGAGAGAATTTGTGTGTAAAATGATTCTCAAGCCATCTCCTTTTATACTAAAACATTGAGCACATGATGGGTTTATTTGGTTGCTGACCAACCTTGACGAATTGTCTTATGACACAAATAAATTCATAACTCCATGAATACTTATTGGAATCATATGATCTTTAGATCCATCCTACACCTCTCGATGAGATGGATCCAAGAAAAATATCAGTTGCCATAAATAAAATGACCCACATGGATTTTGGCCCTAGATTCCAATTTTAACACTCCCTCTCAACTAGGGATAACTCCATCCGCTGATCCATATGTCTCACTTTACTATCTCTGCCATGAGTGCCTAACACTGCTCTACTCTACTCTACTGTGATTTTTTATGCTTTGATCTATTGAGCTCTACTCAATTCTACTCTGCTAAGCTCTGCTCTCCTTAGTTCTGCTCTACTGAACCATGAAGAAGAAGAATTGATCAAGAATGTCTCATACCATTCTCTACTGACCCGAAGTTAGTTTCATATGAAGAGATTGTGTCATACCACTCTTACTAACCTAAAGCCAGTTTTATTGATCCTAGATCAATATCACAAGAGAGTGTCTCAAACCACTCATACCGATCCCAGATCAGTTGGAGGTCATCCTAGCATAGGGAGTACGGTAGATACAATGATGCATCCATCGATAGTACTACTATGTTCCCTAACCCCATTTCCTTGTTCTTTGATCAAATGAGAGGTACTTCCCATGAGTCCCAGACTGCATGGGTAGGATGCCTCGATAGGAGAACTAATCATCCTATCCAGAGGAGAACAAATCATCCTATCCCACAGTCGCCACAAGAGAACTAATCACCCCGACCCACAGGAGAACTAATCATCATGTTTCACAGTTTCC
Organism: Pinus taeda; assembly: GCA_000404065.3. Taxonomy (NCBI): domain Eukaryota; kingdom Viridiplantae; phylum Streptophyta; class Pinopsida; order Pinales; family Pinaceae; genus Pinus; species Pinus taeda. The sequence continues at coordinate 342,243 of APFE030091849.1, forward strand.
ATAGGAGAACTAATCATCCCAGCCCACAGGAGAACTAATCATCCTATTCCATAGTTTCCATGGGAGAACTAATCATCCCAGCCCACAGGAGAACTAATCATCCTATTCCATAGTCACCACGAGGTATCACAGGGAAAGGTTGAACCTATCACCCTATACATAGTGCACCACCAAGGGAGGGTGAGTCACCCTGTGGTCATATGTCACTGCGGTAAGTACCCCTAGCCCCCCAGATCTCCCAGAGCTCAATGCATGCAACACGTACGACCCTTTTACAAAGGCCTCTCAATGACTCCAAGTTGTTCAGGAAAATAATAGATTTGATCTTTCCCTGAGGCTTTGACAAAGTGTTTGTGACCTGTACATCAATCTTAATGCAATGGAGCCTCCTCACTCATCAACTTACCATATGCGAGATAAAGTAGTATCTGATGTCCATCTACTGGAGAAATCATCGATTATGGGATTCCTCAATAATCGAATCCCCCTTTGTTGTCACAAAGAATCATAGTGGTATTCATCATGCATACAAATAGCTCACTAATGATCTTCCACAACCAGGCAACTTCATATGAGATCATACTCATAGCTATGTAATCAGTCTCAGCGGTGCTTATAGCAACTGACTTCTGCTTCCTGCTCATCCATGATATCGAAGCAGAATCCAAAGAGAACCAACACTGAGAAGTGCTCTAGCGATCCTCCACACTGCCTGCCCAGTCAGCATTCGACTAATCACGCAGCTTCATATTTCCGGAAGTGTATCTCAATCCATGAGAGATTGTGCCCTGAATCTTAGCACCAATCTAGTGAGTCTCAACCAAATATGAGCTCACCATGCTAACTTCAAAGCATATATACGGACGGAAGTTCACCAAGAACATCAATATAGATGAGTTTATGAAACTCAGAGGCATTTCCCAAATCTGGTCTGGCATCATCACCATATAACTTCTGAAAGTTAAGATCCTCGAGGTAGTCTTGGGCACCATTCCACATTCGGAATCCAACTCCCTCTTATTTCACCAAGTGAGAGGGTCTACACTTAACAGAGGTAGGTCATTCTTAGAAGGTGTCGGTATGAGAGGTCTATTATCCACAACCTCCAAACAATGGTTTGGATCGGCTTCACTCTTAGTGAATCTCAACTTCATCTAACGGCTATCAATCCTCTCATACTAAGCCCAGGGTGTTTTGCTTCAAGCCATAGAGGGCTTTCTTCCACCTGCACACATGAGATTCCCAATCATGAATCTTAAACCCCTCATGTTGTTCCAAACTTGTGGACCTGCTACATCAGGGGAATGGTCCCCTTGTAAGATTTTCCTTCAATACATCTCACACATGTACCATCATGCTCTTCTTGAATTCAATAATCCCTGTTACCATCTGACTCACATCGTTAGGGCCCCATAATGGACCTCTGGTGCTATAGATGACATGTGTCAACTGACATGGTCCCCAATGGACCATCCTGCAACTTGGTACAAATTGCCAATCCTGAACCCACGAGTAAAAGCATCTTTGAAAATTCTATTTTCAAACATGTATCTTTCCATTGATGAATGTCACCTTGAAACCTTTGACTTCCATTACCAAAATGGACACCAGGTTCTTCTTGTGATTAGGTACATAAAAGAGATTTTGTAAATGGATCGGGTTACCCTCGTTCAATTCAGGGGTAACATTTCCTACACACTTTCCGGGATAGGTGACATCGGCTCCAAGTATAATCCCACGATTGTTTCCATCTCTACCAAATTGGTGAGAGCACCCTTCTATCCATTGAAGTGCTTTGGGGCACTACAATTAATAAGCCACTTTCCCAAAGAATCTGAAGGAGAGGGCCAATAAAAGATAATGCTTCTTTATCTTATCATAAACAACATTTTATTCTTCATATATGGGGTTCCTTGCTTTCTATGAAGAGTCGATCATTTCCTTGATGAACTGCGTTACTTGTCATTCCTTTGACCATTGAAGATGTCCCTAGAATGATTGTTATAATCATCAAGTGATGTGCCCCTACCATTCAGAAAATCCTTTACATAATGGTCGAACTAGTTATCTGCCTTTCCTTCCACCCTGAGATATGGTCTTCTCAATGAAGTGATCTTTAGGTAGGCCATATTCCGTTGTGCCATACTAATAATATTCTTTGCTTCAATTTCACCCTCGGCGAATTTGAAGAAGGATGAGGAACCCATTGATCCTTTTGTCTGTTCCTAACTGTCTTCAGCGATTGCTCTTTCACTCTTGCTTGGGCTTTGTCTTTACCTCAGCTCTGATACCATGTTAATTTTAGGTATGTTCTATGCTTAGAGCAATTTATTTCAAATTTCACAGTTAGCTCAATATCTTTTCCAGATTAGCAATCACATCAACATTAAAATAAACTGTAGATAGAACATAAACATAAATCACAGAAGACAAGCCAAGACAAGAGGACACAAGATGTGGCGCTAGCCAGGGACAAACCCTAATGTGGGGAAATGCTTGATCGATTCTTCTTATATGTTCTTCAATAGTTGAGGAAAGGGAGAGAGAGAGATAGTACATTTACAACATAAGTCAACACTTTGACTTATCTAGATAAGAGAATATATCATCTCTAACAAGATGATACATGAGATCAACTGAAGACATGTTGCTTCAACTGATTCTCCAAGGTGACTCCTTCACTTATCATTGTGTTGCATCTCGTCATCATGTTGCACCTCATCGTGTAGCACCATGCGGCACATGCTTGCTGTACCATTGTGCCACTGTTGCACTATGTCATGGTTGTCCCATTGTGCCACTGTTGCACAATGTCCTAGCTATCCCATTGTGCCACTACTGCACAATGTCATGGCTGTCCCATTGTGCCACTACTACATTATGTCATGGCTGTCCCATTGTGCCACTATTGCACAATGTCATGGTTGTCCCGTTGTGCCAATGCTACACAATTTCATGGTTGTCCTAATGTGCCACTGTTGCACAATGTACTTGTTGTCCTATGTATCCACCATGAAACATTGCAGCACTATGTACTTGTTGTCCTATGTGTCCACCATGAAACATTGCAACACTATGTTCATGTTGTCTTATGTATCCACCATGAAAAAGTGCAGCACTATGTACTTGTTGTCCTATGTGTCCACCATGAAACATTGCAGCATTATGTACTTGTTTTCCTATATGTCTACCATGAAACATTGCCGCACTATGTTCTTGCTACTGTCCCAATTGTTATTGCAGCACCATGCTTTTTGTCCCAAGTTGCATTGTTGTACCATGCTGCTATCCGAATTTTGCAACACCATGCTTGTTGTAGCTTTCGATCTCCTCAATGTACCCAAACAGTCACTTAATTTCCAATATTTAGTTCCTCATCTACTCAACCTTGTAGCCTGCCCTCTGGGCCCTAAATCCTTTACCCTCCATCCAACAATTCGGTCACTTGAAGTGGCCTGCGGCTAGGGCAGGATAGACCAACTTTTAGGGCTTCTCCATAGGGCAGCATTAGGGCTTCTTCATAGGGCAGTGTTATCTCTCCTCCATAGGGCAGTGTTAGGGCTTCTCCATAGGGCAGTGTTAGCTCTTCTCCCTCCATAGGGAAGCATTATGGCTTCTCGATAGGGCAACGTTAGGGCTTCTCCATAGGGCAGTGTTAGCTCTTCTCCATAGGGCAATGTTAGGGCTTCTCCATAGGGTAACATTAGGGCTTCTTCCTCCTAGATTTATCTCACACTAAAACCCAAGACAAGTGGAGAGAAATCAGTAGAGAAGCTGTGTGTAAAATGACTCTCAAGTAATCTCATTTTATACTAAAACGTTGAGCACATGAGGACTTTATTTGGTTGCTAGCTGATCTTGATGAATTGTCTTATAACACAAATAAATTCATAACTCCATGAACACTTATCGGAATCGGATGATATTTAGATCAATCCTACACCTCTCGATGACAGGGATGCAAGAAAAATATTAGCTTCCATAAATACGATGACCCACATGGAGTTTGGCCTAGTTTCCAATTTTAACACTGTCCAACGAAAAACACTTGGCATTTTGAGAATTGAGTTGTTGCACTCTCAGGTGCACATGAATTGTGAATTCTTTCAAGATCTAGTAGCAACTCCGACGTTTGAACAATTGTCAAAGGAGACACAAGCACTAGTGAACAATGTCATATCGACACGTGTAGGAGCTATGGGCACCGAAGGAGTGGCCGCTGAGGAGAATGTGAAAGAGATTAATATGGGGGCTGGGGTAGCTGCCTCGGAAGTGGCTGAAGTACTGGCGGAGGTCCCTAAATCTCTGAGAATTCCGAGACCGAAGCCAACCCTAACCAAGGAGACTATGAAAGATGAGAAGGTAAAGTAGCGAACCATACCAGTGCGACTGTCGCTAAGATGAAACGCACCAAAGCCCATTGCCCAAGAGAAAGGCAAAGCTATAAACCTTGAATTAGAGGAGAAGGATATCAAAGACATCCCCGTTTATAACGAGGATGTGGGAGCGGAAATAGAGGAGGTTGAAGCCTAGGGTGTGGACCCTATTACACGATTGCCGGAGAATGTCCCTCTGTGCAAGCCGAAGTCCAAGGTCCCAAAGGACATTGATGAAAGTAAGACTCCCCTGCAAACCCCTCTGCTACCGGATGAAATCGCTTTTGACTGTCCATGTTTGGCACGAGTGCCCATATTGAAGCTCGAATACTAGAACTTGGCAGACCACGAGAAGTTCCCACACTTGGCGACTGAACAGCTGATGCACCGCATCATAGACACAAATATGGGAATGACTGAATGACTGCATTGGAGCCGTGGAAGTGGTTCAAAGGAGTAGAGAAGGTAGGATTACTCAACTTTCTCTGGGTGCCGCACTATAATTGCACCCTCGTGACAATGTTGGTCATTAAGCAGTTGTTGTGCTTGGTGCATGATGGGTGTTTGTGGTTGGAGGAGCCGATACCCATCACCGATATGTTGATTCACCACATAACGCATCTGTCGTATATAGGTGAAAATCCCTCTATGATCTTTGGCGGCAAGGGTGGTGAGCAGGTGCTCACATAATTAATGAAAGAGAAGTTCAAACTGGTAAAGAAGTCATGCAGGTATGCTATCTCCAGCATCTACGACCCCGCTGTGAAGGTGGCAACACAGATCCTTGCAGGCAAGGTGATGTGGAAGTGTCGCACCGATGAGGTGCCGGCGCCATCGTCACGCTCGCACAACAGTGCACGAAAGGAGTCCAGTTTAACTGGTTAGACTATATTCACGAAGAGTTCTTGGTGAACTACCACAAAGCGCAAGAGTAGAGCAAGAGCTTCCACTACGCATGGCTCTTGCTATCGATCATGCTCGTAGCATGGGAGTTACCAGAAGAGAGCCAATTCCTCTCAGTTGTGCCATACCTTCCTGAAGCAGTGAAGTATGCTTCGTTTTCGGTGACCAAGGACGTGGAGTGCGTTTGGGACAACAAGATTTTCTAGATCTTGATGAAAATGAATATCCAGATGGCCATCAATCGCAAGCCACGATTGTGACCCACGACATATGCTAACCTGCAGAGCTATGCCGAATTTAAATCTGATTTCCATTGGATATAAATCAGGGTACAAAAGGACCCTACACAGAAGTGGTATGATTTTTCATACCTAGCTACAAATGATTCCATCGATGCAGTGTTGGATAAATGGCCAGCGAAGTGGCACACCACCACAGACTTGGTGGTGGCTGGAAACAAGTCAGCCGCATAGAAGAAGAAGGAAGAGGCCAAGCTGAAGATGGTGTGGCTGGTCGAAAAAAGGAAAAAGGAGGCCACTAAGAAGAACTAGGCGGAAAAGGCAGGAAAGGAGGCAGGAAAATAGATAGGTGGTGGAGAGCGGGACTCTCGCAAAGGCACACAATCGCCTCCAACTGAGACCGAAGAAGAGGACACAGAGCAGCACGGCATAGACCCTCAGGAGACTTCTGCCCGCATTAAATGCCCGAGAGAGCTGGAAAAAGGAGGGTCCAGAAAGAATTCCAAGGTGACCAAGACCTCACTGGACCCTATCACACTAAGAGAGGGTGACTTATATGACATCAGTGACACAGTCAGAGAAATCACTACGGAGGCCCTATAGCAATTTGAGAAGTGGTAGTAGATCATCCTAGGGGCCATCCAAACCAGGCTGCAGGAGTTGCAGACCCACGTGATGCAAGCTGGTCCATTGACCACCACCTTGGCTATCGGCACGTTAGAGGTTGTCGATATGCTACACACGAAGGCTTCTAGTGTGATAGTGCTGCCAAATGGAGCACTAACCACGGAAAATGAGGCTGATAGGCCCATTGTTAGTGCTTTGAAGGGAGTGGGACTGAACTTGGTAGCGCTTCCATGTGAAGCACTCCACCTCTTGCAGGATGGATTAATTGCAAAGTTGAGGGCCCGTGAGCATTTCACCCTCTAGGTGATCAGTGAGAAGAATATAAATAACGAGTAGATGGACTTGTAGAGGAATGCTTCCATCACCACTAAGGCTGAGGTGATCAACTAGAGCAAGAGGATCATACAAGTCATGGAGGAGGCATGCAGAATGGTCCTAGAGTTGGCCATTCCAGAGGAGGAGCCAGTTGAGGTCTGCATCCATAAATTGGCCACACGGGTGCGCGACACTCAGATAGAGATGGCATGAGTTCAATTGGAGCTGAACTTGTAGATTACAGAGCTCCAGTTGAGGGCCTAGTCTTCAACACAACCAGAGGTAAAGGAAAAACAGGGGGCCATTGTCACTGAAGCAATTGTGGTGGTGGAGAGTGTAGTAGTGTACTACACAGATTTGTTTGAACAATCATTTAAGATCTTGACCAGCTTGCAGGAGGATCCAAACATTCGAAGGCTAGAAACGGAAGTGTAAGAATTCCAACAACGCTATGGTGAAGTTAAGGGCACAACACAAACAATCACACTAACATAGAGGTTAGGCAAGCTGCAGGAAGCCAAGCAACTGGAGGAACTAGTGGACACATCATTGCACAAGGAAGTAGTGTTGAAGGCGCAACTCAAGCCCTAGCTAAAGGAAGCTTACGCAGTCACAAGAAACATTGAATGCAAGATGGTGACTCTATAATCAACCTAACAACAACTTCAGGTTGATAGCGCAAGGGCAGTAACTGAGAAAACAGTCGAAGATGCGAAGTAGGCAGCAGCTCAGTGCACAGCTGAAGTTGCAATCATCAGGGTCGAGCTAGATGGGCTTCACACAAAGATCTTCGTGCCTACTAAGTGACTCAAGGGTGAGTCACGATGTTTGTGTTCGGAGCCTATTGGGAGCAGGATCCCCCAAGGGAAGTTTTGGGGCTAAAAGCTCAGGTTTAAGTCAATTTTGTAATATTATTGTAAAGACTACACAATTTGTGGTCGTGGAGCATGAAGGTGTTATGTGTCATGAAGGGTAGTCTGCCCTTAGTTTTGTAAAGGTAAAGTCAGTTGTAAGAGAACTACCCATGGTCCACGAACCATGGGATTGTATAAAAAGAGCTAAGCTCTAAGTAGTTGGAAGAGACAGACAATGATGGATGATGTAATAGAATCATAGATTTAGAGAAAGAAGTCTCAGTCTTGGGTTTTAGTGTAGGTAAAGGCTCTGCAGCTGAGTGCACAGAGGCCTAGGGTAGAAGTCCGCAGCTGAGTGCGCTGACCCCTGCAATTGTGTTCACAAGGCAGACAGAGTTTGTAACCATTTGGGAGATATTAATAAAGATAGATATTCTAGAATTTCTGTTTTTTTGTTCTGTTGATGCATCTTGATATGTTAAGTATGAATTTTCTTTATTATGCTTATATGGTGCAAAAATGAATGCAATTACATTGAATAACTGAACACATATACGAATATCTATTACGCAGGGATAACTATAATTGTTTGATAAGATAAGAAAGGCACTTAGATTACTTGGTGAATTTGTATAGCACACTACCATAGCAGTGTGAAAGTACCTGATCAGTAGGTTCGGGCTGCGCGAAGGACAATGCTATCCTTTTGTGGAGGTATTGAAGAATGGAACATATGGTTTCTCTTGCAAGCCCTAGAGCGAAGCAACCTGCATGAAGGCAGAGATAGAGGGAATTAAATGACCTCATGACCATCTTAGGGTGTGGAAACTTGGTTCTAGCATCCCCCCATACTGCTTTGAGTGAGACTTTAGTCCACGCTCTATGGGATGATGCCAAAAGGGCTAGTAGTGTAGGGATTTGTTTGCCTAGTTAACACTAAACCTGGGTCAGGGCCCATCAAACCAACACAAGGGCAGGGGGTATAAACCGACATCACCAACCATCTCAGGGTGTGGAAACCTGGTTCCAACATCCACCCATATGGCTTCAGGTGACACTGTGGTCCGTGTTTCGTGGGTTGATGCTGAAAGGACTAGTAGTGTAGGGATTTGTTTGGCTGACTAATGTTGAACCTAGGTCAAGGCCCACAAAGCCAAAAACTCTCATGGGTGTGCTCAAATGCATGGTAATTTTGAATACTTGTGGAATAAGTACCCTTGTACTTTTTGTGATGCATTTGACCATTGCGCATTTGTATGTGAGAAATGTATGAAAATGGTTAAAAGAATGAATCAAATTATAGTCATCAAGCATGATGAATCTCCTTTGCATGATAGAACTTCTATGTCAACAAAAAAGAGAAAGTGCTTATGTACTCATTGTGAGATGCATGGGCATGACATTGAACGATGTTGGAAGTTACATCTAGAGCTTTATTCGAAGAAGGGAAAGGAGATTGTGCAACATAATGCAAGGCAAACAAGAGGTCTAAAATAGGACTCGCAGTAATCCTAATCAACCTTCAAGGAAAAGATGACGCAAGAAGAGAACCCATAAGCCTAGGATAGGAAAAGTTTTGGAAGACTTATTATAAAGTTTTTTTGTAAATTTTGTAATCACTTGTTGTTGTTTACTTGTTTAGGTATTTTTTTAAAGTGAACAATCACTGTCACTACATTCAACAAGTATATGTTTTTCATTGATGTATGTATTAGCTTATTTATATTCCATGTGTTCAAGTACCTTTGTGAATGTACACAATTTTCATTCAAAGTTGTCTAAACTTTTGTCATGTATTCACTAATACAAGTATTCAGTATGAAACTTGTGTGAATAGAATATTTGTTTTTAGATTCCACAAGATGGCTATGTTTTGTAGGAAAGGCCAATTATATCATGGAAAATTTAGCAGTAGTGTATTTTTTATGAACAAGCTCAACTTGAAGACGTTAAATCAAGTTTATGTTGTTTCTGAATTCCAAGATGGAATCAAGTTTGTCTTCAATGGTTTAACTTCAATATGAAGTGTTTTTAATCCATGTAAAGATGAGATTAAAGATGAACACACATCGATGTTTTTGGGGCCCAACGGGAATGACAAATAATTAAGCCCAACCCTTGGACCCATGGCACCCACGTGACCACGACCCCTTGTTTAGGGGCTTAATTGGCGGGGAAGAGCATTAAGGCCTAGCCCTTGACCCCATGTGGCCCATATGCCCATGATTTTCGAAGTTAAGAGGTGATTGGGAAAATTAATGAACCTACAAAATGCACCGATGGAGGGTGATTTTGTCACTCAATTAGCAGAATTTGGGGTGAAATTGTAGGACCGTTTGACACATGGTCCGATTTATAGGATGATTAACTATAAAACTCATATGGAGCTTTCGAGAGCCATATCGTTTGAAGCTTTTGGCTAAATAGAGCTCAAAAAGAGTCCAGTTAAGGGCTTTTGGATGTTCTGAATCCATTGGTGACCTCTAATTTCCAATTTGAGGACATCTAAGTAGTCATGTTGCAGGTTTGAAACAAAAGGTGTATGGATCAATTAGAGTTTAGAAGTAGTTCTGAAAGGTGTTTGGGCATGGAGAAGGCCTTGTAGGGGTATTCTCACCTTCAGAAGTCTATTGCAACAGCTATAACTTGCAGGGTTTATCTCAGGTTCACTTTTCTCATTATGTTATTTTGAGGGAACTTTTGTTATGTGCTTCAATGTGGAATCGAAGTGCTCACATGCTCATTTTATCTCATTTCAGTTGGATTATGACATCTTTGTAGGAGATGCTTTATGTTGTTGTTGTTTGTGAGTTCTTTGCAGGAGAACATTACCTTGTAGGGGTAATAGCCACATGTTTCCATCAGTTAACTGTTTTGTACCCCATTTTTCTACTGAATATATGAGTGGTCTAGCTATGTTGGCAGGCTCAGAGATGTAGCACAAGAGGGGTGAACTTCGTTAAAATATCTTTTGTTATCTCTTAATTATGCCTACATGAGTTATGTGTTGTTATGTTGTTTATGTTAAGTTACATGTGAATACTAATTCATGACTTGAAGAGACATTGGAAAAAAAAATTGTTACAATACCCATTTTATCTTGCAAAGCATCAACACGGTTATATTTTTCTTTTTATTTGATTTTAGAAAAGAGGAAGAAAACACCTACTCCAATTTCAGATCAGTTGTTGTAAGTTTAACCTTTTTCTTGATAGTTTTGATATCTTTCTTTCAAAATGTCTATCACCTTTTGAATAAAGGAGAATAAATTTTTGGTTCAAATAATGTTTTGTGGCTTCCTCCAAATTCTTCCCATGCTTGTTTAAATCATCTTTCCTCTTTTAATCAAAGGACCATGGACTGATCAAAACATGCTCAAGTCTCTTTTTTGGGCCCTTAATGTCCTTGTTAGCTTTGTGGGTAAACGGTTCAAAAATTGATCCAAGTATGCCCTTTTACAGTCTCCAAATTTGCTCAAAATCACACCAAAGGATCCAAGTATGCCCCAAATGTCTTCAAAATCCTCTTAAGGATTGTTCAAATTCGAAATGGTCGCAAGAGGAAAGCCCTTGGAAGGGAAGAAATACACTATCGGGAGGCTCAAAACACTCTAAAACAATGAAAAACCATTATCGCAGGCTTAAATTGGGCATCGCACAACACCCATTAGATCTGGCCGATCAATGGCTTAGATCTAAGTGGCAAAGAGCATATCATCAGGGTAGAGAGGATAGTCTAAAGGCAGGGGCATGACACTGCTGATCAGTGATCACCGATGATCAGATTGGTAGGTTGCATCGGTGAGGAACATTTGTGATATATATAAAGGCCCGGGGAGTGAACGACTCGTGATTACGATTTATCGCATCGCTGATATCGCATCAGCAATGTACCATGGGTAGGGCCTATGCACATACATATGGGCGACCCTAACTCGGACCCAACGGCATTATAATTGGGAGTTCATTAATTTTGAAGTTCGCACCCAAGCAAGTTTTAATGTATTTCATGTATTTTTTTTATTTAACGAAATACAAAGGGAGGCTTGGATTGGTGATATACGATATGACCCAGACTCGAAAGGGTCCGAGAAGCGAAATATATAATATTTGAGGTCCACGACAAATCTATTTCACATGTATTTTTGTGTTTTTAACACATTTCAAAATACAAAGGGAAGACTGTGGACAGACATTTTTGCAACTTGCGATAGCGATGAAGACTGGACCCGATGGCTTTTAGAAATGAAACATATATATTTTCAGGTCCACCTAAGGCCAATTTTCATGTGTTTTCAGTGTTTTATGCATATTTTAGAATACAAGGGAAATACATGGGGACAAGACGAATGCGACTTGTGATAACCCTAAGGGTGGACCCGATGGGTAAATAAACCATTTTAAAGACCTTTGAAGTCCGAAAAGGACAGAGAAGGGTGGGATTTCTCAGTATTGTTGTGCTTTCTGTTTATAACATAAACACTCACAGTTTGCATTTTAAAGAGAAAACAAAGGCATGCAGACCCTTTCCACTATCTAACAAAGGACGGGAGATAGTAACAGAGGCCGGAAAGAATCAATAGATAGCGCAGCTCATCCATAAACAACAGAATCATCATGGAGCCTCTCTAGCGCAAGAGAACTCCCAAACAGCACAACAAGCTACCAAAATATCTGAAAGCGGTCACTCTACTGCCAAAAGCAGAAAAATCCAATCCCATGCTTGCCTATAGGGCATCAAATCAGTTAACAAATCAGATAGATTAAGACTTCGAGCTTCTTAGAGCTCAGGAGCATTGTAAACATGATATAAATAGTTGTTAATAAGATGTAAGAGAGGTTCAACTTTCAGAGGTTATTCATCCTCTGTTCATTCAAGCTTCTCATCTTCATGCTAGAAAAATAAGCTTATTTTGCCATTATATGTTCAATGTCCATTCTCTTTGTTGTTCTATGCTTGCACTTGAACAGTTTGTTCAGGTTTTCTTTGTCTTTAAGGCTAGATAATTGTCATCTTATCTCTACTTTGATATATTATATTTTCAAGCTTCTTTGTTGCTTGTAGCTAGTCATTCATATATGTTCATGTATGCAATCTGTTGGTACTATCAGTATTCTCCATCTATCCATTAAATCTACAAATTATTGAGCATTAGTGGTCTCAAGCCTTGTGTTGTTGAGGGTGTTCATGCATGTCTTAAGTGAGAATAGAGCTGAAATGGTTATTGGAATTGATCCAAACCATCATTGATCATTAGTGGTCTAAAGCCTTGTGTTGTTGAGGGTGTTCATGCATGTCTTAAGTGAGAATAGAGTTGAAATGGTTATCAGACTTGATCCAAACCATCATTAATTCCAATAGTTTTGAGAATAATATTGAAGATTATATGTTACCCGGCATCTCCGAGCTGCAACCTAGGAGAGTTTCTTGGAGTGATAACATAATTGGCGTTGTTGTCAGGGAGAGGAAACTGAAGCTTAGCTTCCCTGGGAAATGACATAGATCCAGCTTTGATGATAGACAAAGCCTGGGCACTTTTCTGGTTGTAATCATCTATTTGGCGACTCTACTGGAGACCGAATCTCTTGGCAACTCCACATCTTAGTTCTAGCTCAGTTTGTGAGGCATACTCAAAGAAATCCTCAGAAGCTACAAGCTAAACCAATACCTGACCCTGAAAAATCATCAAAGAGAGAAAGGTATTGCAGAAAGGAGCATCAAGATCAGGTAAACCTAAACAATCTTCTATATCTCTTCAAGAAAGGCTTGTAATAGAACAAATACATGTTGAGAGTATAGCATCTAATACTAGCAGTGAATAAAAACTCTCAGAGATTCATAAAGCTCCCTATTCTTTAGGTTCTCCTTTTGCTTTAAGCCGAAAGGAAACCTCACCTCCTATCCATCATACTCCTTTAGTCCTGTCAATCACTCCTCAGCCCTCTGTCATTCAGAATGCCAGTACTCTTTTAGCCACCATATCTATGGCAGGTCCACAAGAACCTACCAAAATGGAAAGAATCATAGCTGCTAGATATGGACCTCTAATACTACCCACTCCTTTGAATGCCATGCCTACTGGAGAATATCAGAAATATAGGCCTATGTTCACTGGGGCTAAAGGTGTTACTGCTGAAAAACATCTTGAGTCATTCTATAGCTATGTTGATAATCTGTACATTAGTGAAGATGATGTGTGGATGAGAGTCTTTGTCCAAATCCTAGATGGAGAGGCTAGAAAATGGTTTAGAGAACTAACCCTTAGATCTATAGCAGATATTGAAGCTTTAGATGATGCATTCCTAAAGCATTGCGGGGATAAGAAGGATCTCCTCTACTATCACATTGAGTTTGGGAACCTAAGAGGGAAAATGGTGAGTTGTTGTCTGATTTTAATAAGAGGTTTAACCGTATGTACAACAAGATACCAGCTGAAGTGAAACCCACTACTACCTCTGCTAAACTCACCTATGCTAGTGCTTTTGATTCTAACTTCTACCTACTGTTGAGAGAGAGGTGATGTGCTACTTTAGCTAACATGCAGGATGCAACCTTGGAAGTGGAATCAAACATCATGGCTGCAGAGAAGCTCAAGGGAAATGTTGATAGAAGAAGATAGAGGGGCGAGTCTTCATCATCCTCTAATCGTAAGATAGATAAAATGACCAAAATGATCGAGTCATTAGCCTCCAAAATCTCTAAATTGAAGGTTGAGCATCACCCGGGGAAAGAAAGAGTGCCTAATACTTTTTCTCCTAGAAATCCAAATCCAAATCCATATAGGAGAACAAATGAGCAGTTGCAGATTTTGCCAAGAAACAAAGATGTTAATGAAGACCAAAGGGTGAGGGCTTCTTTTCAAAATGCAGTCATGGAAGAAGATAAATTTGAAGAAGATGATGAGATTAATTATCTGGAAGACAAAGGCAATGCTTCCTTTTTGACCTCAGGTGCCTATGAAAAGTCATTATGCAATGACCAGATCAGCTGAGAATGGGAAGGTGAAGCTATTCTACAAACTGTAGATCAGCAAAGATATAATTTGAGGTCAAAGATAAATAATGCCGAGGAAACTCTTGTTCAAAGGGCTATTGTCCCTATAGTACAACAAGCTAATAAGAAAAAACAACTGGCAGTTGATCCCATCATCCTCAAAGCTCCAGCTCATGAGGTAAGAGGCCTTGACAAGTCTCCTTATCTTTTCAATTTTCAATCAGAAATTCAGAAGCTAAGCATACCTATGCCTCTGATTGAACTAGTGAAGAATGAGTCCTTCAAAAGATCCATCCTCGAGGCCCTTGAGGCTAAAGCCATCCAAGCCTCCACTGACTATGTAAATCTGTAAGATGACAAGCCAGTTGTTATTCTCAACCCAATGATTGAAAATTGTGAAGATAGCTCCCCATCATTCTATGTCTCCCTGACTATTCATGATAAAATCCTTCACAACTGCTTTCTAGACACTGAAGCCAGCCATAATCTAATGCCCAAGGCTGTCATGGATGAGTTGGGTCTTGACATCACTAAGCCTTATTATGACATGTTTTCTTTTGACTCTAGGAAAGTGACATGTCTAGGATTAATCAAGCACCTAGCCATCACTTTTTCTCAGCTACCTATGAAAATCATGATGATGGACATTGTGGTAGCAGATGTACCTCCCAATTTTGGCATGTTACTTTCTAGAGGTTGGACCAAGAGATTAGGTGGATCATTACAAAATGATCTGTCCTACGCCACTGTCCCAACTTTCGGAGGTGAGAGAAAGAGATTATACAGAGAGGTGCAGTTGGCTTATATAATCATTGATGAAAATAATCCCACCAATCATCCCATATATGTTGTTGACACGGATTTTGGAGCTTGTATTCTTCATATTGAAGAATCCCAGTTGGCCTCCACGTAGCGCAAGAAATTAGTTTGCCAGATCGCAAAGGAAGAAAACCCATAGATTTGGCACATGTTCTTTGATGGAGCTTGCTCTAAGGAAGCTGCTGGAGCATGTGTAGTCCTTGTGACCCCAACACAGGAACACATTCATTTATCTTTCAAATTAACATTCCAGGTCACAAACAACATCGCAGAGTACAAAGCTTTGATTCTGCGCTTAAGTGCTGCTAAAGGAATGGGTATCAAAGGCCTGAAAGTGTTTGGAGATGTAGACCTCATTATTCAGCAGGCAAATAAAACTTTTCAAGCTAAGCATCCAAGGCTAAAGGGATACAGAGATGAGGTATGGAGGCTCAAGGATTCTTTTAATGATTTTAACATTTCTTATAGTCCAAGAATGAAGAACTAGCTTGCCAACTCCCTTACTGTCTCTACTAGCATGTTTATTCCTCCTTTGCCTCCTAAATTGACATATGAAGTTCACGTAAAATACAAACCATCTCTGCCTAACAATGTCAAATATTGGAGGGTTTCTGAATATGATGACGAAATTAACAGGTTTTTGCAAGTTGTTGAGGAATTTTCTGAAACGCACATCGATCAACAAAATGAAGCCATGGGAGAATGCGGCCATCCCAAGCTAAAAAGTGAGATCGGCCAAGGAAAAGAACACTATCCCTTTTAATAAAAAATTAAGATCTATCAGTGGTCTCTTGTTGCCTTTGATTGAGAAAGAAATCAAGAAGTTGTTGATGCCAAAATCATAGTTCCCTTGAGGCATTTAAAGTGGATATCCAACCTTGTGGTAGTAAGAAATAAAAATGGAAGCTTTGTGTTGACTTCAGAAATCTAAACAAGTGCTCTAAAAAAGATAACTATCCCCTGCCCAAGATGAAACACTTGTTGCAAAGAGTTTCAGGGGCTAGAGTCATGTCTTTCTTAGATGGATTTTCAGGTTAAAATCAGATTGTTTTACACCTTGAAGATCAGGAAAAGACCACCTTCACTACTCCTTGGGGCACTTTCATGTACTCCAAGATGCCTTTCGGAATAATGAATGTTGGTGCTACTTTTCAGAAGGCCATGGACATAGCCTTCGTGGGAGAGAAGGACAAATTTGTCCTTATTTATCTTGATGACATAATAGTCTTCTCCAGCAGCCACAAAGACCATTTACAACATTTGAAGAAGGTATTTCTAAAGTGCAGACAGTTTGGAATTTTAGTCAACCCAAAGAAGTCATAGCTTGCTCTAGAAGAAGGCAAACTTCTGGGACATATTGTTTCTGTTGAAGGTGTGAAGATTGATTCAGTAAGGGTTTAAGCCATTCAGACATTGTCCATCCAAAGATTAAAAAGGGACATTCAATCCTTCTTGGGTAAGATTAACTTCGTAAGGAGGTTCATTCCAAACTTTGCAGAGCTTGTAAAGCACATCACTTCTATGCTGAAGAAAGGAGCAGAAATAAAATGGACAGATGCTTCAAGAAGCTCTTTAGAAGCCATCAAGCAAGCTATCATGGAAGCTCCCACTCTAATCAACCCAGATTACACCAAGGAGTTTTGCATCTTCTTTTTTGCCTCTTATGATACACTTGCAGCAATTCTGTTGCAGAAAAATGATGAAAGCATAGAGCAACCCATGGCCTTTTTTAGCAAAACTTTAAGGGATGTTGAATTAAGGTATGACCTTATTGAAAAACAGGCTTATGCTCTCATAAAGTCTTTAAAGGCATAGAATTTATATTTTGCATTCCAAAGTAGTTGCATATGTACCTTCAGCTTCAGTAAAAGATGTATTAACTTAGTCAGATATTGATGGGAAGAGAGCTAAATGAATCAAAAAATTCATAGAGTTTAACATAGAGGTGAAGCCCACTAAGCTTGTCAAAGGCCAAGGCTTGGATAAACTTATGGCTGAATAAAATTGCATCTTGTTAGAAATAAATTCCATGAGTCTAAATTCAGATGATGAGCAGATAGAGGGAGCAGCAGAAGAGCAAAAGCAGAACTAGTCTTTGGCTGAAAATCTAGCCACATGTGAATGGTATTACAACATAGTTCATTTTTTGCAAAAGCTAGAAGTCCCTCCAGGGCTTAGCTCAATTCAAGCTTGTGCCATTAAACTCAGATTAGCCAAATTCTATATTGATAAAAATCTGATTTATTGGAAAGAACCATCAGGAATCCTCTTGAGGTGTCTAGATAAAGAACAATTTGTGGAAGTCATACACCAGTTCCATTCTAGCATCTGTGGAGGGCATCATTATTGGAAAACCACAACCCACAAAATCTTGAGGGCTGGATATTATTAGCCTACTCTGTTCTCTAATGTGTTTTCTTTTGTAAAATCTTGTGACAAGTGCCAGAAGTTTGCAGGAAGATAGTAGCTAAAATCTCTACCCTTGAAGTAAATACATGTCAATGGTCCCTTCCAGTAGTGGGGCTTGGACTTTATAGGTGAGATCAACCCACATTCCAGTGGCCAACACAAATGGATCTTAGTAGCGACTGATTATTTCACCAAGTGGAGCGAGGCTATATCCACTAAGAATGCCAATCATCAAGTTGTCATAAAGTTTTTAAATGAGAATATTTTCACTAGATTTGGTCGCCCAACCAAACTAGTCATTGATAATGCAGCAGCTTTTAAAGCAAAAGAATTGGTGGACATGATTAAGTCCATGAGCATTCAAATAGTGCATTCTACCTCATATTATACTCAAGGCAATGTCCTAACAAAATCATCTAACAAAATTCTGGTAAGGATCATCAAAACGTTGTTAGAGGACAACAAAAAGAACTGGGATTCCAAGCTAAAGTTTGCACTATGGGCTGACCAAGTTAACTTGAAAAATTCCACAGGGAATTCTCCATTCAAATTAGTCTATGGCACTGATGTTGTTTTCCCCATCTAGCTCATTTTCCCTATGGCTAAGTTCTTGCAAGAAGAACAAGATGAAGAGAATGTTATGGTAAGAAGAATGAATAACCTAGTTGAACTACAACAGATCAAAGAGCAGCTAGTTGAGAAGTCAAAAGCTCATCAGAAGAAAATCAAAGAAACCTTTGACAGGAAGGAAAAAGTGGATAATTTCCAAGTTGGTGATTGGGTGCTTAAATGGGATGAATTTAAGGAAAATAGAGGAAATCATGGCAAGTTTGACTCCTTATGGACAAGTCCTTTTGTCATCGCCCAAGCTCAATAGAACAATACATTCATTATGCATAGTCTGGAAGGAGAAGATACTTTTAGTAGCCCAGTAAATGGGCGGTTCTTGAAACTTTATTTCGTTTAAGGCTTTAAGGCCTTGTCATTGTAAATATGTTTTTCCAGTTTTTATTTCATTAAAAAAAGACTCCATGCCCAATGGAACACTAAAAGGAAGAATTATTTTTTCTTTTTACAGGAAAGGCATTGATCTGCAGTTCTTGAAACCTCACAAGGAGGATTTCATCCCCAGAGGGAGCCAATGTTAGCCTTGTGGGTAAATGGTCCAAAAATGGATCCAAGTATGCCCTTTTAGAGTTTCCAAATTTGCTCAAAATCACGCCAAAGGATCCAAGTATGCCCCAAAAGTCATCAAAATCCTCTTAAGGATCGTTCAAAATTGAAATGGTCGCAGGAGGAAAGCCCTTGGAAGGGTGGAAATACACTATTGGGAGGTTCAAAACACTCTAAAACCATGAAAAATCATTATCGCAGGCTTAAACTGGGCATCGCACAACAACCGTTAGATCTAGCTGATCAACGGCCTAGATCTAAGTGGAAAATCACATATCGGTCGGGCAGAGGGGACATTCTAAAGGTAGGCGCATGACACCGTCGATCAGCAATCGTCGATGATTAGATCAGCGGGTCGCATCGGCAGGGAGCATTTGTGATATATATAAAGGCTTGGGGAGTGAACAACTCGCAATTGCGATTTATCACATCACTGATATTGCATCAGTAATGTACCACAAGCAGGGCTTATGCACATACATATGGGCGACCCGATAACCTGGACCCGACGACATTATAGTTGGGAGTTCATTAATTTTGAAGTTTGCGCCCAAGCAAGTTTTAATGTATTTCATGTATTTTCGTTATTTAACGAAATACAAAGAGAGGCTTAGATTGGCAATATGCGATATGACCCGGACCTGAAAGGTCCGGGAAGCAAAATATATAATATTTGAGGTCCGCACTAAAGTTATTTTGCATGTATTTTTGTGTTTTTAACACATTTCAAAATAAAAAGGGAAGACTGTGGACAGGCCTTTTTGCGACTTGTGATAGCGATGAAGCCCAGACCCAATGGGTTTCAAAATGAAATATATATATTTTTAGGTCTACCTAAGGCCAATTTTCATGTGTTTTCAGTGTTTTTATGCGTATTTCAGAATACAAGTGAAATACATGGGGACGAGCCAAATGCGACTTGCAATAACCCTAAGGGCAGACCCGATGGGTAAATAAACCATTTTGAAGACCTTTGAAGTCTGAAAAGGATAGAGAAGGGCGGGATTTCTCAGTATTGTTGTGATTTCTATTTATAAAAGAAACAGTCACAGTTTGCAGTTTAATGAGAAAACAAAGTCATGCAGACCCTTTCCACTACCTAACAGAGGCCGGGAGATAGGAACAGAGGCCAGAAAGCATCAATAGACAGCGCAACTCATCCATAAACAATATGTTATCACTCAGGTTGCCCCTAGGCTCCTGTTTAGGGATACGCCCGAGGTAACCACAAACCAATCTTTGGATTGCAGGTTCTAGCCCACCTGCAATCAGAGAGGGCTCTCTCTTAATGTTTCAACTTTGTTGACGATTTTAGGCTAGCTTTTGGCTCAGGGGTTTTGTTTCTGTTTGGATGGCAGGTGGAAATTTCAAGCAAAGAGGCAAGGTAAGATGTGATAAGTTTCAAACCATTGGGTATGGAGTCATGGATTAAGGCTTGTTATTACATTTCTTGGCCACAAGGGGATTAAGGAGCGGGATAGCCACACATGCTACAATTATCAATCTACTGAAAGGATGGAATGACGATCAGAGATGAAAGGCAAAGGAGAATCTTTCATCAAACTAAAAAGAGGATAAGTGAATGAATGGTTATTTAGGAGCAGCTAAGAATTCCTAAATTCTCATTCATATGTGAAAGAAACAACGTAAACAAGATCATTTAAGTATACATGTTCATAACTATTTCTGATGAAAACATGAAAAAATGCAGAAATTGAGCCTAAGGTGTATTTAACAAATCCTAAGCTATTCTTCTTTTCTGCAATTTAGATGGTGAAACGGTGGTAAAACAAAACATGAAAATTAACAGAGTTGAGAAACACTTATTGAATCATGTAGAAGCACAGGAATTCCGTAATCACTCCTCGGCCAATTAAACACATCAAACAGTTTCGAAATCCATGCTTTCAGCAATCTTTGATTATAGAAAGTATGACAGTTACAGTGCGGGTCTCTGCTTGAAGAAAATGTTGAGATATCAAAAATTAAGCAACTTTCTCGACTCACCAACCAACCCCTACTCCATCTTTCAGGGTGGTATATATAAGCAAAACATGAGAAAGTCATTTATTACAATTGACCTAAACAAGTCTACTGGAAAAGCTTTTTCTAAAAACCTAAGTGTCGCTGGAATTAAATGCAGGTAAGTCCTTTGGGCTACGCTAGAGGCAGCTGAATCGAAAGGAGTGCAATGTGGCCCTTGGAGGCTTGATGCGGTACTGCTGGAATAACTGTGCTTCAGGATCTGTAGTTCTGTTCTGGTGCGAGTTAAATGTGCAATAACCATGATTTGAGGGTTTTTGAGTGGCTTCGCCCTCTTTCTTTGACTTTGCTGGAAGGTATTAAATGTTCTCTCCTGCTTTGGGCCGCTGTTAAATCTTCGCTGATACTCTTTGCCGCTACATTTATGGTTTCTGCCGCTTGCTGATACTCTTTGACGTGCTTTTTCCCTGTTGATTTGATCTGATACACTTTAATCTCTGTCACTGGTCCTTTCCTGTCTTTAAACCGGATTAATTAGGCAAAATCGGGCGATTTCGGGCTTTTTCGGCGCAAAACGGGCCAAGGAATCAAAATATTCCCTAAAGATTCCCCAAAACGGCCTATTTCCCATAGCGATGCGCGATTAGCACTTCACACTAATCGCGCATCAAAAACTACCTCTGTTTCTTGTTCCGGAGCTCTGAAGTGCGATTTTTCTTCCTGCGCGAATTTTTGGTTTTTGGTTGCTGACATCAGCATGACGTCAGCAGTACGGCAGATGACATCAGCCTGCTGACGTCAGTGGTGGGTCCCTGGTACAGATGTGACGTGGTGGGGTGCTCATACTTGAAGGCGATGCGATGAATTTCTTCCGATGTGATCGCGATATCGCGTCAGCGGGGAATGAGGGGGTATTTTAGTTGGACATGCGACGCTTGCAACGGCAGATCGCCGATATCGCGATATCGCATCGGGTAACGAATGATGGGGCATAACTTATATGGTGATAATATTGCGATATGGCGATGCGAGCTGTCTTACTAGGATCTGCAGAGTGTTAAGGATATCAGCAAGGGTCTATTGTGGTCGGAAGGAGTGAGTACGTGCGTTAGACAAGCATTTGAGGTTTTGGAAGGGGTCCGATAACCTAAAAAGGGATTTTATACTCTGGAAGGAGTCCACTATATTTAGAAGATGGTTTGAAGGGGCAGCATGAGAGCTCTTGCCAAGTTTCAGACAAACTGAGAAATTCCCGGGGGTACTTATGGTTATTTTTCAACTAGGGGGAGGGATATTTACAGAGGGGATTATTTACATAATTTTAGTAGGGGGATGGGAAAATATAGGGAGTTAAATAATAATGTCAGTAGTTAATATGGAGATGGTAAGAAAGCACTAAGTTTGGGAGATCTTAGGCTGCAACGGGGGAATAGAATCTTATAGAGAGGGTATGGAATTTCTTTTAGTAAAGCAGAGCTTCACCCAAGCTAATGACATGAAAATGATGGAACTTAAGAGGTATCAAGCAGATCTTGACCTCTTTTTGGGGAAATTAGTTAATGATTAGGGGGAGATGGAGAAAGGAAGTTAGTTATGCGTTTTTTGAGCTTCTCACATAGAACTTCCTGGTGATTGTGTCCTGAGTAAAGATGACACCTGAAAACCTGGAACTGATCAACAATAAGGATTCTGCAACCTCAAAACTACCTACCCAGCCTATTTACCTAACATTTTTTCTTCTTTTGGTTTGGGTGCACTTAGACTTGCAAACCCATCATTCCAATTTTTCTTTTTATGCTTTCCTATCTACAAACTACCCTTATTTCATCCGAAGGCCCAGATTAAGCTGTTGGGCTCCTTTGATTCTCTACCTATCTAAGAATCTGCCAAGATTAAGTTGTTTGGATAGATTTTCATTCTCTATATTCTAAAA
>APFE030091849.1:389097-449416 GCA_000404065.3 Pinus taeda
TTGACTCTTTACTTAACTATAACTATGACTCGATCCTATTACATAAATAAGGGGGTTAGGGTGGGACCCTAACAAAATGGATCTACACCAAAGGACATGGTGGCTCGCCCACAATTCATTTTGACTTATTTGATGGGAAAAACACTATAAATAGCGTAGCTCAGCCTCATTTCAGAGACAAAATTTCGGTCAAGGAGAAGTCTACAATAGGAAGGTGAGAATCACTAAGAAATGTGTCTCATAGCCAGCGAAGAAGAAGGAACGAAGATCAAAGTTGTTTTGGTTTCTTTTTATGTCTGATATTGCTCCAAACGTGCAAGATTCTAGGAATTTCTACTGCAGGAAAAGGGCTTAGGCATTTCAGTAATCTAGGTAACTGAATTGGGAGAAGGAAAAGTCAAAAGAGAAGTCAAGTCAAGCAAGAAGGAGTCTCTATCCTAAGCAAAGGAAAAAAAGGGCACTATATATAAAGTGACACTTTCAAAAGTGTTGTATATAGGGTTTTTGAATTAGGGCTGAAAAGGTTGCAGGTCTGAAGCAGAGGAAAAGGAAGCTGAATTCTGAAGAGTAGTTGAGAAGGAGGAAGAAGTAGATGTTTGACTATTATGGACTCAAAAAAGAAGGATATCATCAAGTAAGCTTTGTATCTTGGTCTTGAAGTGGAAAATAAGGCAAGGGTCTTGGTCTTGGTATTTTTCAATTGAATTCTCTATAAGAAGAAGAATTTGTTTGGGTTTTCCTCTCATGAGGGAGAGGTTTTGGCCCCAGATAATAGCCTATATTCTGTGTCCCTTGCATTTTTGTTGTTTATGCGTTGGTAGTTTTTTGATGAATAAGAACACTATAATAATGTAATGAAAGAGAATATCTTAATCTAAAGAAGTAAAAAGCATTCATAAGTAGTTATCAAAAGAAGAGAAATCACCTAATTGCTATGCCCTAAATTTCTCAACATGGGATCAGAGCTAAGGTGACAAAGTCACGGAAGGGCATCTTATATCTCGAGGAAGGGATCAAAGCAAATCTAGAAGATTATATTGAAGTCCAGATCTACAAAGTAAGTATCAAAACCATATATCAAACAAGAATTCTACACTAGAAAGAATTCTTTGAATCCTCAAGTAATCTCAAGAGATCTCAAAGACCATATTGAAGTTTAAGTACTTATACATCAAGTTCCTCTCTAGAAAAGAAAATCATGGAAGTTGTCATCAATATTTGAAGGTGATATCCATCTCAAGCAAGGTCCTTACCATTGAATACATCATCAAGAAGTCATCATTGATCATCATCAACAAGGACATCACCATCAAAATATATAAAGTGATCTCCTTCTTTTTGGAATCAAGGATCACTCTTGAAGAGAACTATCTTCATCAAGGAGAAGTTCTCTATCATATTTACTATCTTCCAATTCAAGAGAGTCATCAAATGGAAGATGGATATTCTCAAGTAATTATAGTTATTAAATAATTAATCCATACAGGTGAGGATAGTTTTAGATAGAGGAGGAATGACCTGTTATAGAGTTTTGTGAACCCAACGTTTCGGATTACCAAGTGAGTCCATCATTAGGGGATGCGTCAATAGATATTCTTCAGATCTTAATGATGTATCCATGAGCTATATTTAGGGTATATTATATATATATATATAGGTTATTAAGAAAGAATAAGAAATTAGGTCAACCATTATTCTATTAGTTTTTTTTTATTATTATTTATTTATTATTATTATTATTATTATTATTATTGTTGTTGTTTTGTTGTTTTTTGTTTTTTTTTTTTATTTATTTATTATTTTTTAATTAGCTAATTAATAAGTTAGATAGGTAAATTAATTAATTAGTTTGTTAATAAGTTAAAGGGGATGCGTCAATAGATAATGGCCGACCTAATTTTTTATAGGTAAATTCTCAATGAGTCCAAGTGAGTCTAACTTATTAACAAACTAATTAATTAATTTACCTATCTAACTTATTAATTAGCTAAAAAATAGAAATAATGGTCGGCCTAATTACCAAGTGAGTCCATCATCAGGGGATGCGTCAATAGATATTCTTCAGATCTTAATGATGTATCCACGAGTTATATTTGGGGTATATATATATAGTTTATTAAGGAAACATATAAGAAATTAGGTCGGCCATTATCCTATAAGTTTTTTTGAATTATTTTACTTATATTAGGATCTTTTTTATTATATTATTATAGTTTTATTCTTCATCAAACAACTATCAATGGCTATTAGCTAGGGCCAAAACCTCTACTTGAGAGAAAAACCCAAACAAATTCTTCTTCTTAGAGAAACTCTAATTGACGAATACCAAGACCAAGATCAAGACCCTTGACCACAACCCCTCCAAGGTCAAATAAACCTCTTTTCACAAAGACAACTTACAAGCCTTTCAATGATTATGGCTTCTCATTCGACCTTCGTTTTGGACCTACAACCTTTTGTATGCACTATAGAAACCCTAGATAATACGTGTAGTCAAAATAATGGGGAGAATTCCTTCCTTTAGTCTTCGCTTGATCAAATACCTTTACTTCAACCACTTGGCCTCCAATATTACTCCTCCATCAAAATTAGGCCTTCTATGTTGACTGTGATCCTTAACATATGGAAAACAAACCCAAATAGTTATGTTTTTCATCCTTCCTATCCTTGTTGTTCCTTTGATATAGAATGGGACTTCTTCTCCTTCTTGGATTGAACTTTTGTTTCATACCCATGCTTCACCCGAATTTTCCCTGAAATTTTGTCTTCAAATGAAATCCGCACTACCCTATTTGTAATTGTTGGAGCCTATAATAAGCCAACTTGAAGAGGGTTAACCGACATGACTCTGTGTAGATTATTTATTTAATCTTGTAGCCAACTTGAAGGAGAGGTCTTGTGCGTTTATCGTAGGGCTTTCATACCTATTTAATGACTAATACAAATGTGTAGCATCCCAAGAAGGGTCCTTCATACATGACATAGACTCAAATTGACTTTTATGACTAGATGACAAATCCTAAAGGTTCACAATGGGATCCATTACTAAAAATAAAATTCCTTGCTCATGAAACCCATGAGACAAGCATTACAATAATAGTTTTATTTTTCTTTTGTTCATCAATTACATAAAATCACAATTACATGTGTCATTATGAAGACAAAACCTAGTTACACGTTTCAACACTCACTCTTAACTATGGAGGTTCTCATAATGGTACTTGATCATTCTCAATCTGAAGAATTTCTCATAAGAAGAGTCGTATTGGTAACCCATATGTATAGCATCATATCAACCAACATTGTCACATAACAAGGCCTTAACTAACAACTCTATCTCTCCACAAGATCTGAGTACAATGTTAGCGAGACCAATGATGTATAGACACCCTCTTCATTGTCTCTCTCGAAACATAGCCCATTTGGGTTCTGAGGGTTTGTTCCACCGGGACTATTCTTATATTGGATTCTCAGTCCTCAAAGAATATAGGTCCTCTACAACTAATCTTATCTTGGATTCCATAATACATCCTCAAAGAGCATCAAATTCTAGATCTTTACCCAATCCTCCATTATATATTCCCAAGTGAATACAAGAATGATGTGTCTATTTTTCCCTCTTAATTAGGGAGGGCATACATATTCCAATAAAGGAATGTACGAAAGGAATGTACCTAAGCTCCCTCTTGGCTTAGGAATTTTGCTTCCAGTTTTATACCAAGTAAGAAATGTGTTTCCAGGATCCCTCTTAATTAGGGACATACAACAACTCCTCATGTGGAGATGATGGGACAACCAATTGCTTGAAGAACTCCTCCTCACGATGTCATGAACTTCTTTTTGTTATCCAAGAGTCTTCATGTTTGGGACTTCTTCATAGGGCACTGACCATCCATCACTTTCATCCATGAGTCAGCCATGTCATCATCGGAAAGTGATCCATTAGTCCATATCTAGCCTTCCTTCATCCCATGTTGCTTTCTTCATGCCATGTTTCCTTAAGGATATTTCATCCTACTACATGTGCATCGGTGGTGGAATAATTCCATAGATCTTCCCTTGGCAACCCTGCGTAAACCCATCCATATATTTGTTCAAGAAAATAAAGGAATGAACATTAAAATCAACATTAACTTTGTGATGGTCTTTCATCATGACATCTTCTAGTTTGCATCAACATCCTGCATATAGATTGATACATCGCCCAAAGATATATATTTTCAAGGGTCTCTTTATTTTTCAGACTCCAAATTCTTCATATATTCCATGTAGATATCCTAGTCAAATCTTCTTGGTCTTTTAGATGTTGATTTCCTTTACCATGATTGCATATTCCACAATCTCTTCCTTCCTTTCCTCACAACTTTCATTCCCAAGAGCTCCCAATTAGAGTTCCTTAATTGTAGTCAACAACCTCATACTTCATATGAGGACATATTATGTTTATTTCATCTAGTGAATATGTGACCCATGAATTCCTACATCACTTTGAGGGAGTAGATCCTTTCTTTTTATCATGCTCTTAAGATAGAGCATGATATTTGAAACCATGTGACATGAATTCCACAATATCAAATGTAAGCATACATACCTCATTTTTCCTTTGGGTCATCCAGACTCCCTGCAAAAACTTCCTTCATTGAAAGAGCTTAAATCCCTTGATTAAATTCACTTTTTTGTCATCATATTATCATCCCTTGAATTCCACAAGTTTGGAATTATTGATGAAACACTTGCTTCCCCTCATGATCAGTGAACCTTTCAATGAATATTCCATCAAAGAATCTTGAGGATCTAAAGCATCCCCATTAGAAAATGTTTCCTTTTAACAAATGTATGATGAACCCTGAACTAGATGACCTTGCCACTTATGGTTCCAATGACATTCCCAAGAGCTATATTCTTGACTTCCATGTATTCTAATCATCATTCTTTCTTCTCTATAATGATGTACCAAGTTCTTGCTTTCAATGCTTCTATGATGCTTTGATGCATCCCATTATTTTACTTAGTGAATCATGATAGCCATATCTTACAACAAACGACTTAGGAATTTGAAAAGAACTTATGTGAGGAAGACTATCTCAGTAATAGATATTTCTTACCTCCTCTTTCTTAGACTGATGCTTTTCAGCTTCCTCCACTTCCTCGGTGATGTGGGCTTCTTCTCTTCCTCTTTTTTTATTTTCCTTCTTCAGCTTAGGACAATCTCTCCTATAGCTCCCATATTCATGACACCCATAGCATTGTATTTTAGCCATGTTATTCTTTTTCTTTTGAGGACCAAACTTTCCAAATTTTCCCTTTCTTTTTGTTATTACAGCATATCCCTAATTCTACTCACTTGGTCCCACATCAGATTTGGTCTTTAGTAAAGATTCTTCAATCTTGCATAGTGACCATAGATATTGGAATGGACTAGCTTATTTCTTCCCATATATACTTGAAGTAAAGTTACCCCACTCATTAGGTAGTGCATTTAATACATCTGTAGTCATTTCTCTATCATACATGACTTCTCCCAGATCTTGTAGTTGATCCCTAATTTCATATATCCTCATAAAGTATGAGGTTATTCCATCTTCCCTTAACATGTTCATCTTATAGAGTTCTTGTCTTAATGAGATGACTTCTTCAACAGTGCTTAAGGAATACAACTCTACCAGTTTGTAATAGATTTATTTTGAAGTTTCGAGTGTTAATATGCATGGGATGAGGGGATCATTGATGGATTCTATGAGAATCCTTTGAGCCCTAACTTCCTCGTTCATATACTTTTCAAGGGCTTGAGAATATTCCTCTGTAGATTTTCCTGTAGATTCACAACTCATGTAATGTACTAAAACACAAGACAAGAATCTACTCTACTCTTTGAACAGTGGAAACCAATGATCAATGAAAACAACAATAAACAAGAGGAAGATAATCAAAGACACATAACACAATTTTTTCTCTAAGGAAATCCATTGCTCAAAACCCCGACTATCTATTGCATTAATAATAAATCTGAGTGATAATACAAAGCTTGTTCTCACATGAACAATTGCGCACAAGTATGAACAACTCTCTGCCTCACAAGCCCACACTGACCAACACTTATCCAACTTTTTTTGCTTGATGAGCCCCTATTTCCTTGCCCAATTCCGGAGAGTAATAACCCATATTTAATTGGTAATTCCTTCTTCCATAACTGCACAATCTAAATCTAGGTCCTTTTCTGATTGCATGACTAATCTGTACAACTTGGATCACTCTACAACTGATAATACATTATCCATGCACTCTAGTATCAATTCGGCCTTTCTTTGAACTGACATGCATGGGTTTCTTATGAGGGAATCTTTAGTTAGTTGGAGTATCACTAAGGATGCACTAGTGCACCAACTCACTACTAGACATTTACTAGTTCCACAAACAATAAAAACTAGAGTAAATATTTATAACTCAGTCAAATTGAGCTATCTAATTACAAATCAAATAAACTCAACCTAGACCCCTAAAATTCAGGGAGAACATATACATGACTACAGAAATACTTCCAACTCAAAATTCCTAAGCTAATTAAGTCAATTAAACTTAATCAACTATTTACAAGTTGCTATGATAATAGAATTCGATTTTAATTCTCAATTTAATTCAAGGATAAATTAAACCAGAATTTCTTGTTGCCATTTCTCAACATCCTCTCATGGCTTTGTGATAGATCCTTTGACATGTTACATCACCTCATTTTCATTGAGATTAAGATCTATCCTTTTCTCCCATGCAAGATAGTTTTAAGCCCCAACTAATTTGTTGCTTTCCTTGCAAAAAGACATTTTGACAGGTTCAAATAAGGTCATATACTTACTTGTTGAGATGCTTCTTCCACTTGTTGCTTTCCAGAATTTGATGATGATATAGATGATAGAAACCTTCTCTTTGATGAAGATAGACTTCTTCTTTAATATGATGATGTGATATTTTTTCTTGAAGTGCTTCTCTTGGATGTATATACTTCAAGCTACCTTGATTTATATATCCTTCCATCTTTATGAAGGTCTTTATGGTCTTTTGATGATTACTAGAGGATCCAAGATTTTTGTTGGCGTAGAATTCTTCTTCGATCTAGGGCTTGGTATATTTTTGTACACCTTGACTTCACTTTGATATATTTCAATTTGATTTGATGTATTTCTTGATATTTTCCAATTGTTGGTGCTTCTTCAGAGTCTCTAGCACCTACATCAAGTGTGAGAGGTAATCATCCTAGTTAATATTGTAAAGGTGTATATCATCCAATATGTTGTAGCTCCCAGAGACAACCTTGGATTGCTTACAATACCAGTGTCTGGGCACATCTAGGTCTTGTGTGTCTCATATGTGTCTCATATATATATAATAGGAGTAAGACATGAATTTCTGATACTTCTTGACATCTACAGATCTCGGAAATATGCATAGAATAGTGGAGGTTGAGTAGTTCAAGGACTTGCAATTTAACAAGATTTTGTAGAGTGGATGAGAGAGGACAAGGAGAAGGAGAAACTCATCACATAAAGCATAAGACTTCAATAATTCTATATTTAACACATAGAGCTTGAGGCATTAAGAACCTCTATAATTATTTGAGTCACAATTAGATATAATGGATAAAGGAGGGATAACTGCTATGATTCATGTAGTTCAAATTTAAAGACATAATCTCAATAATCCTTACAGGCACATGCATAAAAAATATCGATGCAAATGAATCTGTGATATAGTTACGGGAACTTGCATTATCATATTGATACAAAGGAATCCATCGGGAAGCTTGGAGTATTTCTAGCAGCTATAATTGCATGAATTGAGAGAAGAAACATGAACATAAAATGGATTTTAACAGAGGAATAACATATTGTAATACTTGAAGGGGGAATCACCACCATTTCATTGATATTCTAAAAGATCTATCTTACAAATCCATACAACTTGAAAATAACATGTAGTGTTTTCTTTAGAATTTCTGAACCTTTGTTAATTCTTGCTTTCTCCTATTTATCAAGAGAGGAGGAGCCTGGACATTCATTGCATTAAAAAAAAATTTACCCCAGTCCCGGTTGTTAAGTTGACTCACAGTCTCAGCTGGGGATGGCCCTATGGCCCAAAATATTACAGAATTAATGGCCTCATTAAAAGGAGGAAAATTGTAGGACAACAAACAAGTCAAAATTAAATGAACATGATAGGAAGATATATCCATGCCCATCTATGTGATTTTCATTGCTTCAGGTTGCAGTTCAGTGTTTTTCATGGGCTCTTAGGATGCTCAACCGGCTCCCATCTTTTTTATGCCTTTACTACGTGAACAACTTATTCTATGGAGTAGGGAATGGGTCACTATGAATGCCTATCACGGAGTAGGAATAGAGTGTGTCCAGGCAATCCTTTGTTGTGTAAAGGAGTGAGGCTCCATCTCGAGCAATTAAATCTTACTAAGCCTCCCCATACTATTTTAATCTTGCACCATACTTTTATATGCCTGGCGATGTGTTTACGATGTAACAAGCAGCCCTTCATGTTTGGGCTTTTATCACTATACATTAAGAAACATGAGAGTTTGGATGCCCCTTGGCCCCCTTTGGTATAGCCCCTTTCTCTTCACTTATCACATGACTGTGGGTTGCGACCAAGTGCTAAGTCCTCAGGTGCTAAGGCCTCCAGGCTCCTGTCCAAGGCCTTTTTCCTTTGTTATATGAAACCTCTCACTTCGATTCTTTTCGATGGTTGTCATTGTTATATCCCCATGAACCCTATGATCGTCGATCTGTTGGGTTGGGTAGACTTTCCCAGATGTGGTGGCCTATATAATGCATCGCATAAAGTATCCATCTAGGGGAGGGGTGTTGAATGAGCGTGCGGCCTTTAAAAAGGGGCACACCTGACGGGCCTTTAAATCCAATGTATAAAATATAATATCCGGGGAGTTCCCGCACATCACAATCACAAAATGGAAGAGACTGAGGTGTATGAGTGCCTTAACCTATGCGATCATTGATCACCGATTTGCGGGGGTGACAATATTACTGCCACATGTCACCCTGTGAGTGGTGACATGTGTCACCCAAAAATGCCCCTATAGGACCCCTGAAAATGCCGAATTGGAATGCCACGTGTCCTCCATACTTCCACGTCATTGACGACATCAGCTGCCATGTCAGCCATAAGGACCAATCATATTTCACCACATGGCCCCCTGGAGGAGAGATAAAATGGCCTGCCTAACCTTGGTATTTTTGTGAATTCCTTTGTTAAATAGAATCAGCCCCTCCCCGACCATTTAGCACTATATCGTAAATTGAAGAAATCACAAGGTTTTTTAAGTTGTACACCCTACAAATTGCTGATAATCCTATATTGCGAGACTATAGGACTACGAGATGTGGGACTGCAGGACTGCGGGATGCGGGACTGCAGGACTACGGGGCTATGGGATTCGAGACTGTGGGACTTCGGGGATACAGGGATGTAGGACTGTGGTGTGTTCAATATGCGGGATTGTGGGACTTACCATATTCCACCATGTTCCCCGCCCCCCCCCCCCCCCGCCTGGAGGAGAGAAAAAGGGCCCACCTGTCCCCGTTTTTGCATGTATTTCCTTTGCTAAAAAAATTCGGCCCTCCCCGGAGATTTCACATTATATCGCAAATTTGTGATATTGTTTTGAGCAGGGAATCCTCCCACAACATGTTTTGGGGCTCAGAGCCCAAGTTTTGGTCAAAGGTTTTTTAAGACTCCGTGAATTGCGAGCGCAGAGCGCGAAGTAGAGGTTAAGTCATAGGGTTGTCCACCCTAAAGTAATGTAATGTAATGTAAAGTCATGTCAGCTTACCCATGGTCCACCATGGGATTGTATAAATAGATCGAGGCTCTAAGTTGTAAAATTAGTTGATGGTAGAGGGAATAGCGAAGGAATGGTTCAAGCTTAGAGTAGGATTCTAAGTGTATTGGGTCATAGTAGTAGGAAGAGGCTCTGCAGCTGAGTGCGTAGAGGCCTAGTAGAGTCCGCAGCTAAGTGCGCAGGGCAGTGTTGAGTCTGTAATCGGGATTGAGATTAATAAAGAGAAGTTGATTCTTATTTTTGTGTATTTGTTGTACATTGAATTCTTTATGTTTATATTGGTTTATGTATTGCACGCACTGATATGATTGCTGAATATGCTATAATAACCATTAATCTTACACACACAAGTTAAGTAATTAGGTAATTAGCATGGAACTTGGGTATTATATGGGTTGCGCCTCGAGTAGGGTTGCGCGGAAACAACAGCACAGGTTGCGAAGGAATAACAAGTGCACGTAGCAATGTACGCGTAGGGTCAAACTGTGGACCTTCAAAAGCCCATTAGACATCCTCAGTGTGCGGAAACCTGGTTCTAGCACCCTCCCATACTACTTCGGGTGAGACCTTAGTACGCGCTCCGTGGACTCTTGCCGAAAGTGCTAGTCATACCGGGATTTGCTTTGATAAATCACCTTTGAACCTGGGTCAGGCCCATACAAGCCAACAAATGGTTCTGTTGCCGAGACCAGGATCTGCATTAAGGATGTCTGATGTCATGCCACTGGAACCCAGCGCAGAAAGAAATTCAAGAGTGTATGGGCAAGAAGATTCATGAGTTCACGGCGCAGGAGAGAAGAAATCCACAAGTATCTAAGGAACAGTTGTTGGAGCGCTACTTGTATATGGAAATCCACAAATTTTCTTTGCATCCTTTATGTCTGAGTTGTATGAGTGGATCACCAAGTTAGCAGATAGTCAAGGAAGGTGTAGGCTCGAAAAACCAATAGTGTGGACTTTGGAGTTAGTGCGCAGACTAGAAGCATTAGAAGATCAGATAACACAAGCTATGGACCATTGGATCAACTGAATAATAGGAGGATTTATCACTGAGTTCATGGTAGACATGACTGTCAACTATAGTGAGGAAGAGTGACATTTTCTCAAGGGATCGGGAGGTAAGTATATTAAATCTTTGAATACTTGAATTAAGATGTTATTGTGTGAAAAGTAGGTTATGCGAATAAATTAATGTTTGGGACTACGCGAAGTGGGAAGATCTACAGAATCGGAAGTAGTGAAGAGTTGGAAAACAGCCCCTTAATTTCACCCCCACAGGAAAGTGAGGAGGAGCTCGTGAAAGTTTCTCCAAGAAGCGTTGTCAATTTGATAAAATAGAGAATTCTGTGTTTACCACCTCCACCCACACCGCAACTCGTTTCACCCCCCTCACCTCCATCTCCACCCACTCCACCTCCGCCACCACTACAGTTCAGTATGGCGAGTGCGATCAAACTATCGGTGTTTAGAGGAGTAGGAAATGAATATTCAGACCAATTCTGGTTCATGGTAAGAGCAGTATGGGAAGCATAGGGCATCGTGGATGATAATATTAAAAAGGCTACGCTGGTGAGCATGTTGCAAGATCGTACATTAACGTGGTATATCAAGCATTATAATGACCACTCGAACACAGGAATTGCAGAGATCCAAGCTACGTTGAACAGGGAATTTAGCAGGCCAAAGTAAAAAACATAATCAATCATCGGGTTTAAGGAGATCACGATGCTCCCATGTGAGACCCCCTTGGATCTAGACCAAAGGCTAAAGAGCACAATCCATGAAGCCAATATGACGTTAACGGATGCACAGCATTGCACCTAGTTTGTGGCCTCACTTACACCACACTTAAGGACGACATTGTCACAACAAAGACTTTCCACCCATGCCGAAGCATTGGAGATGGCAATGAGATTGCATGATACCCCTATACAAGACCCTAGGTTGGGAGTCTAGCAAATCCATGCACAACTACAGAATCTGTGTCTGGAAATGAAAAGTTTAAAATAGGACAGGACACCTCAACCGGAGGTGCGCAAGGAGGTATGGTGCATAAAATGCAAAGGCCAAGGGCACGACAAGAACCATTGTCTAGTGTTCGCAAACTATTTGGCAGGAGGAGGGTCGATGCCAGTAAGACTTGAGGCACAGGCAGGGTTGAGCGCAGTGTCTGCATTATGGTGCACGATCTGCCAGATAGGAGGAAAATAGACCATGGATAATTGTCATCTGTTACAGAAGTATACGCAGACATCCCAGCAATTGTTTTGTAATTTCTACAGTTCAGTAGGCCATGATGAACACACCTGCCGAAGCTATGAACTAATGATGGACCAAACTCCTACTTACAGGGTGCATATCAAAACGTGAGCCCTTGACCCAAATGCAAGGATGGCATGAGTTGGATTTCAAGGGCGCAATCGAGGTCGAGGCGGAATGGGACCAGGAAGGGGTCGCAAACAAATAATTTGTTACAATTGCAGAGGGCGAGGGCACTATGCATGCGATTACACAAACTCGACAAGAATATCATGTTGGTACTATAATCAGTTTGATCATGAGGCAGAAGACTACCCCTCATTGATAGCGAGGATGCGTAGAAAGGGGGTACTCTAGGCCCCTCCGACCCAAAATTTACAAATGATGAGGTCTGAGTCACATGAAGAAGACATAAATGTAAACATGATGCTCAGGAGTGGTATGACCATAGGAGATGATAAAGGGAAGCAGCCAGGAGAAACCACGTGGGTTCGTAAGACTCCCACAAAGGAACCCGAGTTTTATTTAGAATGCGCGAAGGATACATTCATGGAAGCTAAGAAGAGCTTCACAAAGGCCTCCACTTCAAGTAGCAATGATCAACTAGAACCAGGGATGGATCCTTCAATGCTCACTACCTTTCTGGAGACATGCATGAAACTACTACGTGACAGCAAGGCATTTAAAGGGCTATAGGAACTTATCACTAGGTGCGCAGGGTCAGGAGAACTGCCCGTGGTCCGGAAACTTGGGAAGCATGCATTGTGCATAGGAAGGGATATAAGGTTGACTGCGCAAATAGGTGAGTAAGAAATGGATCAAGTAATCCTAGATCTGGGTTCAAATGCAAATGTACTACCAAAGCAAACATGGGAACGCATGGGCAGACTCGTGCTACAATGGTCCCCTATTCAATTACAAATGGCGAACCAACAGAATATTTTGCCCATGGGAATATTACAAGGGGTAACAGTTGATATTGAAGGTGTGAACATGCAGACGTATTTTGAAGTGATAGAGATTTTCGATGACAGCAATCCCTATCCCGTGCTACTAGGAATAGACTGGGCCACCGAGATGAACAGAGTCATAAATCTGAATAAGTGCAAAATGATCTTTGAGAAAAAGTCACTACACGTGGTAGTACAACAATGATAATGATGACGAACTCAATTGTATTTACAAGATAACTACACGAGAAGAAGAATGGGTGAATCCAACTACATATGGAAGGATTTCATGGGAGCATGAAAGCTCCTGCATTGCGAATTCAGACGAAGAGATAGAGAGATGGCAGAATCAGCTGCACTTAGTAACAACATTGAACCGCAACATGATGATCAGATCGTTGCATTGCATGACAACGGAGGCAAGGGAGCTACTGATATATGATGGATTGTCAGCGGTAGATGAATTTATGAGAAAAATTGAAAGCGCATTACTAGAACAGTAGTGGTTCGATGCGCTGAAGTGGGCACTGCATGCAACACTAGCACGATGGTGGGGTACGCATCAAGGAAATTTTGAGGACTGGTGCAGATATAGAAGGATGATGCACCTGCGTTTTGGGAAACCCTAGATTTGAATGCAAGCCATTCAATAGGGGCGAAACAACTTGTGTGCCCATATTTCTCGATGGGTACAGACATATGTTGTAATCCCACACAAGCGCACACCAACCCTAAGATAGAGAGTTAGAACAAATCACAGCAGCAGAAAAGGCAACGCGCGCTACCAAGTATCCATGTTGAAGCATTTGATAAGGTGTGCAGAGCACTGAACAAGGTTGACCAAGCGAAATAGACTGATTGGGACCTGTGCGTGCTAGCAGTTCGATGGGTCTACCGAGCCATGTGAAAAGCCCTGAACGCAAAGATGATTCCATAGGTGCGGATTAGAGTGGAGACCATAATTACTGAAGAAAATAAAAAAAGGAATCTGCACGTATTGGACCCTGTAGTGGTGGCAGTGCATGATGGCAAGGAGCAAGAAACTACACATCTACGTGAGGACGAACATATAAAGATTCAGGAAGCCATCCAACAAGGGAACCTTAAACTTCACGAACTTGAAAAGGACTGGGTATGATTGAGGAAGAAAGTCCTTTTGATGGATGTTGAGATCAAGAGGCTAGAAAACGAGATCATGTAGGTATGTCTCAAACCAAGGAGGACAAGGCAAGATACAGATGATCGTACCACTGCATTAGAAGAGTGTCACCGAGAATTCATGACTCTGCTACCATGGCTATGACCACACCTCACCAAACACAGTGACCAGGGGAGCATACTACGTATAGTAGAATGCACAGCATCAGCGGTCGCACAGAGAATTGAGGAGTTTCCGTGAACTATGTTGGCAATTGAGTTGAAGTCTCGCACAGGTGGTGCGACCACCTGACTGGACGTAGGGAGCACATTCTTAGCACTCTAGATAGTTGAAAGAGAGCACAAGACTCTAGACGAGTCTATTTGGGGGCTGCGCGATGAGGGACGTGCGTGCAGAATCAGCGGGACACAAGGTTCGCGCCCACGCACAGGGGGCTGCACTGCCATGCAAGTAGGCTGGGAAGTAACCATTGGTGTCACTGTTCATGATGAGATGTCCAATTTAAGGCAAAAGGGAGTGGGCAGTGGGAATTTAAGACACGAATTAAGAGCTAGATTTAGGGAAATCTACCACCAAGAAAGCATTGATGGCTCAGAATTGGGGGAGCGGTCAAATTTGAATTCAAAAGGCGCTATAAAACTCCAAGCGCTAACCACGAGACAACACTTTGTCATTTGAGATTTAAGCAAATATGTAGAGCACAAAGTGTTAAGCGTCAAGTGATATTTGAGCCCGGAAGTTTGTGAACGACCACAGGGAGCTCAAACAGGATGACAACTACCAAGAGAGGTTTGGGCTATGTAGAAGAAACCACCGATGAGGCCGCGCAAAACCCCACGATGCATGACATTCCTGGAGACACTGGGGTCACTCCGGAAATCCAAAAATTTCCTTGGACGCTCAGGCCCAAGAAAGATAAGCAGGCGGTGGGACCAGTCCGCATGTCCCCGCGAAATCAGCGGTTTAGTAAACTATCCATGGAAGAAAAGGGCAAGGTTGTCACCATTGAGAGAGATGATGAGGAGGAGGACCAACAGGCTCTCATAGATGAGATAAAAGAAACAGAAGACATGGAAGAGGACATCCAGCTGCTGCGCGCTGCAGTGAAATTGCCTAAGTAAGTTCCTCCGTGGAAAGGGAAAACTAAGATACCCAAGGATTTGGATGCCTCTAAGAGCACACTCCAAACCTTGTTCCTCCCCAATGGAATTGTGTTTGAGGTGTCATCCCTAGGCCGCATGCCCACAATGAAGTTTGAATATTGGGACCTCATGGACAGCGAGAAGTTCCCACATTTAGAGACCGAGAACCTCATGAAATAGAGCACGGAGGGTCGGTTATGACATTAGAGCATAGAAATGGCTGCGCGATGTGGAGAAGGCTGGACTACTTCAGCTACTATGGATTTCACACTTTCACTGCATGCCTATCACAATTTTCGTTATCAGACAACTATTGTACCTGGTGTACGATGGGTACTTATGGTTGGAAGAGTCTATTCCCATCATGGTGGACCTTATCCATAGGATTTCCCAGCTCCCCTATAAGGGAAAGGACCCCATGGACATAGCCAGAAAAAGTGGAGATTTGGCGCTCGCAGAGGCCATGAAGAAGAAATACAAATTGGAAAAGAAAAAGAGGGGTTACACAATCAGCAGCATTCAAGATAAAGCAGTGTGCATAGCCACCCAACTTCTAGCTGGGAAGGTAATGCGCAAATGCCGCGAAGATGAGGTACCAGCACCAGTAGTTGCGCTGGCAGAGCAATGCGCGGAGGGGGTCCAATTCAAATAGGCTTAGTTCCTCTGTGAGGAGTTCCTAACAAACTGTAAAGAATCCCAAGAGTAGGGCAAGACCTTCTGCTACATGTGGTTTCTCTTGTCGATTTTACTAGTAACAGGGGAACTGCCTAAGGACAGTCAGTTCCCTAATATTGAACAGGACTTACCAAAGGCCACAAAGTACACGTCTCTCTAGGCTACTAAAAACACCACACGGATCCACAAAACAAAGATATTCTGGGTGCTCATGGAGGCGAGCATCCAGATGTGGATCAACAGGAGGTTGCACTTGTCCCCCACAGTGTACAACAGTCTGTGGAGATTTGCAGACTTCAAGGCAGATATGCATAATGTGTATATCAAGGCGCATAAAGATCCAGTGCAGAACTGGACCAAGCTCCCCTTCATCACCATTGATGATGTGATCTTCTCTGTGATGGAATCATGGACTCCTAAGTGGCATGCCCCAAATCTGGTGGAGAAGGATAGAACAATAGCACAAAAGCAGAAGGATGCAACCAAGTTGTGTGTCATGAAGTTGGCCCAGTAGAGGTGCAATGGACAAGTGGCCACAGAGGTAAGGGCTGCCCGCGAAGCGGCAAAAGCAGTTGTAGAGCAGGCAAAGGCCACCGAAAAATCCACAACAGCACAGGCAACAGGGGCCACCACGACACAGGAGGAAGGGGACTAGAACTTATCTACAGGACAAGAACCAGATACAGCATAAGGCACAGATCCAAGCACAACGTCCACCTAGCTGAGACTGTCATGCGTCACAGAGAGATCAGGTCCCAAAAAAAGGTCAAGGCATCCAAACTGGACATCGAACCGATCACACTGACAAAAGGTGACCTCTATGACATCGGTGACATGGTTAGTGAGGTCACCAAGGAAGCACTCCAGGAAGCCATGCCGGAGCAACAGATTATGTTGGGGGGCCTAAGGGCATAGTTGCAGGAACTTCAAGTGCGGCCCCCACGGGAAGGAGCAGTAGCCACCTATGGCACTGAAGGTACATCAGCAGTGGAGTAGCTACTGCACAGAAATATGGCTAACACTATAGTGCTACCAGAAGGAGTGCTAATAGTGGAGAATGAAGATGATAGAGACGCAATAAAAAGAATTAAGGGAATGGTCCTTAATTTGGTTGTCCTTCTGTGCGATACATTGTATCAACTACAAGATGGAATCACAATAGAACTTTGTGCCAAGGAAGGCCGCGTGATCTAGGTATTGAGTGAATAGCAGATCAACATCAAACATCTCAGCCTGCAGCATGACGAGCTAGTGTCACAGAATCAGCAGATCGCGCAAACAGTGGACAAAGCATGCCAGCGCATTCTAGAATTATCCATCGTCATAGACCTACCAATAGAGATGCGGATCCACTATCTGGAAAGTGGAGTCTGAAGCACGCGTGAGGAAACAACATGAGTGCAGCCAGATCTGAACCTCCAGATTACTAAGTTGCGGATGAAGGCACAGCCTTCCACTCCTCTGGAAGTCAAATAACAATGTGTTAGCATGATTCAAACAAGATTGGAAGAAATTGGATGGGCAGTGCAGGACTGTACCGGTATTTTGGATCAAGTTTTAGACGTCCTCGCATCCTTGCAAGAGGACACCAACATACAATGCCTGGAAACAAAGCCGCACAAACTACAGGAGCAGTATGATAGTGTAAGAGGAACTGCACAGACAGTCATCCTCACCCAACGGCCAACAAAGATGCAGCAAGCAAGGGCACTGAAGGAACGGGTGGATGCTGCAAGATAGAAAGAAGTACTTCTCAAAGAGCACGTCCAGCCTTGGATTGATGAGGCCTTCACCATTACGACCAAGATTGAGGGAAAGCTCGCATAGAAGGAGATATATGCGCTAAGGTAGGTAGCAGATCCTCACAAAGAAGCATCAGAGGAATGCCTACAGTAGGTCCAACAAACTGCAGAACAGTGCGTCGCGGACCTCTAGGCAGTATGGGACCAATTGGAGGGGCTCTGTGCCAAGATCGCCACACCAGCAGAGTGGCTCGGGATGAGTCACGATGATTGTGTTGGGGGCCTGTTGGGCATGGAATCCCCCCACAACATGTTTTGGGGCTCAGAGCCCAAGTTTTGGTCAAAAATTTTGTAAGACTCTGTGAATTGTGGGTGCAGAGCGCGAAGTAGAGGTTACCGTGGACCTCCAGGCAGTATGGGACCAATTGGAGGGGCTCTGTGCCAAGATCACCACACCAGCAGAGTGACTCAGGATGAGTTGCAATGATTGTGTTGGGGGCCTGTTGGGCATGGAATCCCCCCACAACATGTTTTGCGGCTGAGAGCCCAAGTTTTGGTGAAAGGTTTTGTAAGACTCCGCGAATTTCAGGCGCGGAGCGCGAAGTATAGGTTAAGTCATAGGGTTGTCTGCCCTAAAGAAATGTAATGTAATGTAAAGTCATGTCGCCCTACCCATGGTCTGTAAACCATGGGATTGTATAAATAGAGAGAGGCTCTAATTGTAAAAGTAGTTGATGGTAGAGGGAATAGTGAAGGAATGGTTCGAGATTAGAGTAGGATTCTAAGTGTATTGGGTCATAGTAGTAGGAAGAGGCTCTATAGCTAAGTGGGAAGAGGCCTAGTAGAGTCCACAACCAAGTGCGTAGACCCCTGAAACTAAGTGCGTAGGGCGGTGTCGAGAATGTAATCGGGATTGAGATTAATAAAGAGAAGTTGATTCTTATTTCTGTGTATTTGTTGTACATTGACTTCTTTATGTTTATATTGGTTTATGTATCGCACGCACTGATATGATTGTTGAACATGTTGTAATAACCATTAATATTACACACACAAGTTAAGTAATTAGGTAATTAGCACGGAACTTGGGTATTATATCAGTCGTGCCCTGCGTAGGGCTGCGCAGAAACAACAGCACAGGTTGCGAAGGAATAACAAGTGCGTGTAGCGACGTATGCGTAGGGTTAAAGCGCGTACCTCCAAAAGCCCATCAGACATCCCCAAGGTGCGAAAACCTGGTTCTAGCACCCTCTCATACTACTTCAGGTGAGACCTCAATCTGCGCTCCGCAGACTGTTGCCAAAATGGCCAGTAATACTGGGATTTTCTTGGCTAAATCACCTCTG
Organism: Pinus taeda; assembly: GCA_000404065.3. Lineage (NCBI taxonomy): Eukaryota > Viridiplantae > Streptophyta > Pinopsida > Pinales > Pinaceae > Pinus > Pinus taeda. Next base: position 408,233 of record APFE030091849.1, read on the forward strand.
AACCTGGGTCAGGCCCATACAAGCCAACATATCGCAAGGCTTTTAAATTGGTAAACCCATTGATCACCGATATCGCAGGACTATGATATGCGGGGTAAGTGGCTGCGAGAATGTGAGATTTACCATATTTCACCACGTGCCCCCCAACCTCTGATATGTGATAAGCAACTCTACCTGGACTCACTGGTAGCTAATTTATGATTATGATTGGATCATGGTCCTATGATATGTGATTTTCCTTGGTATTTGGTCCTTTCCTCCTTTCTTTCTAGGTATTCAAAGGATATATTAATCTTCTTTAACTTCTGATCCCGAAGTCCATCTTTGGACTTCCATATACTGTTGGAAAGCTTATCATGACCACTATGCAATGAGATGGACTGATTAAACTTAGATATATTCTTTGTCTTAGGAAATTTCTTCAGAATTCACTACTTTTATATATTCTATGTGACTGATAGCTTGTAAAGAAATGAGTGACAACATTGGCTCCATCTGGGAATGGGGCCTTCCTATTGAAGGTGCTGAGAACCTGTAGACTGTGAACTACTCCTTTGGGCATGTAGTCTCTTCTAAACAAAATATAACTTTCATAAAAGTGGAATTTTTAACATAAACTGAAAAACTCAAATAACAACTACAACACACATATTAGATATTTACAATGAGTGCAAGATGGATATCTCTAATTTTGAAAATAAAATTTGAGGAAATGACCATTTACCGGTAGTTCCAAAAATTCACCATCCAATTTTTCAAGCAGTTATGTGTTATTTCCTCTTTCTTCTGCAGTCTTGAAGGGGTCGAACCATAGTGGATCGAATTTTCCATGTTTTCCTTTATCTTCATGTCAGACATCCCACGGGAGAACTAAATATCCTAGATGAAGAGTATGTCCTTAGCCTCCTTGTCAAATAGAGATTTCATCCTTTGCTAGTAGTTTGAAAATTTGGTCCCCACCTGTTCTCTAATTTCATGAAGCTCAACTAGGTGATTTATCCTTCTTGTCAAGGCACTTGGCTCTTCCCTGACTTCTTATAGTAACTTCGTTATTGGAATTTCTAATTGGATCAGGAAGATAGGAGTGTTCCATACACTAGCTCAAACGTTGATTTCCCAGTGGATCTTTTAGGCATTACTCGGTTATCCCACAAAGAAAACTTTAGTTGGGATTCCCAGTTCTTTTGATTTTTAGGATGGTCTTCTTCAGCACCCTCACCATATTTTTGTTTGAGGACTCATCCAAGCCATTACCTTGAGGGTAGTATGTAGTGGAGTGCCCAATGATGATATTATATTTATGGCAGAAGCTGGTGAACTTGGGAGATTTGAAGACCTGAGCATTATCAGTGATAATTTTGAAAGGACAACCAAAGTGGGATAATATGTTCTCCTCCACATATTTTATCACCATTGGGTTTGTAGCATTTCTAGCTAGGATGGCCTCTACCACTTGGTGAAATAATCAGTGGATTTTAATATCCACTTGTGTTGACCACTGGATAGTGGCTTTATTTATCCTATAGAGTCTAGTCCCCACTGTCTAAAATGTTCCTCCACATGCATTGGAATCAAGGGGAGAGGAGCAAATTTTTGTCTCTCAGTAAACAATTGGCATTTCTGGCATGACCCAACCTGAGAATAAACCTCTCCAAATAGTGTAGGCCAGTAGAATCCTACCTTGAGGATTTTATATGTTATGGTCTTCCAGTTGTAGTGTCCCCCACAAAATTCTCCATGAAAATCCGCAATCACTTTATGGGTTTCTCCCTATACCAAAAAGAGCAGTAATACCCCCATCGGGTCCTTCCAGTAGAGTAGGCCATTGGATATGATATATTTTAGGGCTTGCAATCTCAGACTTCATTATTTGGATCTATTGAGCCCCAACAGGCACCTTCGGAATAAGAGGTAATAAAAAATGTTCTTATACCAAGGCGATCTCTCATATTTGACATAGGTCTTCTGCTCAAATGTTTTAATTCTACTCTAGTGATCTGAAATGGATCATAAATAAAATTGAAGTAGAATTGAATATTTTCCAACAGTGAATTGATTGTTAACTCGATCACTTAATATAGAATACTAAAGGAAAGAAATTGATTTACGACTTAATCAAGAACTTAAGAAGCATCATTAAACATGAAATTGCAGCAAAAATAGAGATAGAATACAACCAACATTAATTGCGGAGTTCATCCTTGATGGACTATGTCTCTGGGTTTGCTTTCAAGATGGGCGTCCATTTTATTAAGGATTGATCCAAGGAAGTCTTTACACAGAAAAACACCAGACTAAACTTGCTCACATGCACCTCTCATCTCTGTCAACAAAAATCTCTCTCTCCTAGCTTTCCAATGCCTGTCTCGGTTCCCAATTCCGCCTCCTTACGACCAAGAAACACTGAAAAAAATTATCTTTCTCTTGCAGAATCTAAGTACAAAATCTTCAAAATCAATCTAATGTCTTTCATCATGAGCAAGGGACTGAATTATAGTGTGCAAGCTAGGTTCGGGTCAAACCTCTTGGGCCAAACATGGTAAGTGTTGAATGTATTCAATTCATGAGCCTCGGTCTTGTCACATAGTCACACCTTAGGTTAATAGTTACATGGTGGTCTAATAATAAACATAGTGCACCCATTAAAAACCCAAAAATGACTTTGGATTAGCACAAATCCGTTGGCATTCTATTAGTGTCAGTGCTTTCACACTGCCATCAGTGATCAAATTTCTCTTTTGCATTTCATATTAGGTGTCCCATTCTGATGAGTTGCATTCCATTAGGTCATGGATCAACTGATGGTAGATTTATTTCCAGTTTTTGCTCCTCATCGCATAACATCTGCTAACCTCCTTCAGACACAATTCAGTTAAATGGTTTATAATTAATTCTTATCTTTTGTCCATTTGATTTAAATAAGTCTTAGGTATTAGGGTTTTCAATATCATTAGGTATTGTGGTTTCTATCTAAGTCAAATTTTCAAAATATTTGATAAATAGTGGTCATGCAGACATGTTGAGGAGATATAAATCTTCAGATAACTTTTAATTCTCAGCATTTGTAAATTTAATAAGTTTTTCACCTTAAACTCAGTTTGAGGTGAAAACAGAGTATTGTTTCATTCTTGTAAAATTTGATGTAATTTTATAGTTTCTATATGTAATAAGTATTGATCAGCTGCTCCCGGTCACCTTGCCAACTCCTACCACTGCAAAAGCAAAACATCAAGACATCAGTCCATCAAATTGCCAGGGAAAAGGGTCAAACTTCAAACAGAAAAGTAGAGCATTTGAAAAGGTCATCAAAACTTTATAAAAGTGGGTTTTGAATGGATAAAAATTAAAGTGAAAAGGAATATAATGCTAAATCCTCTTGGTAAGTCATTTCATTGTGAAAACTTGAAGGGAAGATCAAAAAATCGTGATTTGGAGCAATATTGGGAAAAGAGAGAGAACAATAAAAATTGGTGAAAAGTTGTTGGTGTTGCACATTAGGAGACTGGTGCTCCACATCAGAGCCATTTCTCCTTCACAAAATTGCACTGGCGTTGCGCATTGGGTTGGTTGCGCTACGCATTGAACTGTCAAGCCTTTAAACCATCAAAACCCATCCTCCATCACTTCTATTGTTGCATTTATCTCCTACCAAGTAAGTATAATCACTTCTTGAGTTTAGATAGGGTTTTCATGCATGACTTATTGTTTTTTGCTTCCTAAAATTCAAACCCTAATTTGTCTCTCTACATTATTTTACACCACTATAAACTATAATTCCTTGCCTCTTTCTCCCAACTTCATTTGCCCTAAACCTACCCCTTGATCCCATTTTCCCTAATTCATATTCCCTTCACCTATTTTCCCAAAACACCTGACCCCTTTATGAAACCCCAAACCCCTCATACGTCAAACACTATTTCCTATATCAATTCCGCTCACTCCCTTACCTCACCCAATCACTATTTTTCCTTTTACAAATCTCTTCATACTCATCTTTTCCCCCATCTATTAATCCACCATTCATCACATCATCCTAAAGAGACAAGCATGGAGAGGGACAGTGAGCCTGATTTTGAGGAGGACACCCTAAGTGCTCTAAATAAAGGATTTTGCAATTGAGAAAACCTCACAAAGGTGGCAAGATTATCAGGGAGGAACCCATCAATATGAGTGAACTACTTGCTTGCCCATTAGCCACCTCATGCTTTAGACATCAGTCATGTTTTGATTTCTGTGAGATGGTAGAGAGAGTTAAATTTCACCATGAGTTAGAAAGACTGTTTGTGACAAACTTGGAAAACAATGTGGTACGTCTTGCCGGGGCTACGTTTACTCTATCATCGACCATCATTGCAGAGGCCACAGGAATTCCAGATGTAGCGGAGAAACGGAATAAGAGGCAACATATTAACAGGGAGTATTATGAGCCCTACATCAAGGCTAAATACCATGGAAGATTCAGTAGAGTGTTTCCTTTCAGATTTTTGGAGGACCGGTATGCTCCACTCATGAAGCTCATCATTAAGTATTTTACTTGTGAGGGTAGGTTCTCCAGACTATATGCCTACCATATTAGATTGTTGATGCATTTCACTAGGGTGAAAATTATGAGTATTCCTTATTTTATATGCAAAAACATAGAGAAAATGACAGTTATTTCAAAGAGAAAACCATATCCACAACAGATCGATAGTATTTACCATTTCTCTATTATTAAAATTATTATTTTACATCAGATCAATCAGTTGGGAATGCCATGGGAAAACTTAATTTCTCATGAGATGTTCAAGGGTCCTCAAATATTTTATCAGTCCCCCAAAAGGAAAGCGAGCCTTTAGCACATAAAAAGGTTCAAGAAACTCAAATTGTGGGGGAACCTATGTTTGTGACTTATGAGAGAGGCACTAGGATGCTCTTTGCAGTTGCCAAGCGAGTACTATCTCCACAAGGAGTGGAAGGGGTCTTGCCTTCATCTACAGAACATAGGAAAATTCTATCTCCACAAGGAATGGAAGGGGATTTGCCTTCATCTTCAGCTAAACAGGTACAAGTTGGGCAGGAAAGCAAGGGTAAAGGCAAGGCAAAGATGCATGAGAGTGATGGATAAGAGAGTGATTTTGATCTTGTTGGCCATGAGGAGACACAAGGAATAGATGTCATTAACTTGGATGCTCAGGATCCAATAACTGTCAAAGACATTATCATCAAGGAACAAGAGGATGAGATACAAGCCTTGATGGTTTATTTAGAGAGGGATAAGTGGATCATCAAATATCTTGAGCAAGAAAATAAATAGCTGACTGACAAACAAGACCTCATGGAGTTGCAAATGATCAAAGAGAACCAACAAATGGCAAAGAACGCAAAGGTCAAGATGACCTCCATTGAGCAGGATATTGAGAAGGACCAAGATACATGGCTTGAGAGGGTCAAAATTCACCTTTAGGGGCTTCTGAAGAAAGCAAATAGAGACAAAAATATGCTTAGGGATATGGCTTACCATTATTTGACCCGGAATAGGATATGCATTATGATGATTAAGCAACTTAAGCCAAGATTAATGAGGGACTTAAAAATAAAAAAGAGGGAGGATAAGCTCAATATCTTGGCTGATGTTACACTAGCCCAACAAAGTAACGAATGAAGCACTTTTGAGCCAAAACTGGGCAAGTTTTGAAGAAATTTTGTTAATTTCAATTTTTTTAAATTTTGCAAAATAGGATTGGTTCATCCTTGGGAGAAATGGTTTATAGATTTGGATTCAGCATCAAGAGGACATTAATCCCTAAAAAATTAATCTCATTTGGAGCAAAACTAGATCACCTAAAGGGCAAAAACACTCAAAAAAATGCCCTCTCTGCCACTTTTTTCACCCACAGGAACCAGTCTTGGTAGAATTCATTTTTGAAGGGGAAAATGACTTCAAAATCAGGATATTCAAGATGCTTCAGAAACTAGACAGACAAAGCTTTCCAAAAAACTATCTTGGGCTTAATTTGGTGGAGTGGAATGCCTACAAAAGCATTCTTAAAGCGGCGCTACGCATTGGGTTGATGGCATTGCGCATAGGGCTATTTTTGTCAATTTTGCTCAAAACTAAAAATTTCTCCCAGTTCGACTACTAGTTGACTTTTTCTCCTCCTTGGGTGATGGTAAATGATGTAATGTGATGTAAATTTGATGAAAAATGACTTGAAGGGGTAGATACATCAATGAAAAGTGGTTTAAAACTGAATGTATCTGTTTCCTTGGTTTTAGAGGCAAGCTATTCCACTGCCTATATTCTTGTTATTAGTTTAGATATGGTTGAAACCCCTCCTTTTCTTATGGATTTGACCCCTGATGACTAGCACAGGTTGTTTGATGCCTATATTATGTACTTTCTTAGTCATTTGTAAAGGTTGGACTCTTGTGGATGATTTGAGCTTCATTGTACATCACTTCTACAGTTTGGCAAGGAAATAAACCAGGGTTTTGTAGCTATTTTTGTGGGATTCTTGTGGTAATGTGTCTTACCATTGTTTCTTCCTTTGTTATTTAGTTTCTCTTATGTGTTATATGTGCCAGCATCTATATCTTTCTTCGTAACTAAATGAATCAAGATAAATAGGTGGAATCCATTGATATCAGTTCTCTGCCTTGGGAATACATTTAGTTTTTGATGTTTTTAGTTGTTTGAAGATGATTCATGACCGTTTCATGCCTTCTTTAGCCACTCACCAGTCTTAGACCTACCATATCACTCATTTCCAAGTGCCAAAACACCTACCTACCTAGCCCCATAGAACACCCTGCATTTCTGAGTTGATTTCCTGGACCCAAAGCTGCCTATTCCATTTGATCCAACAACCAAACCTTCAAAATCAACCAAAAACCCTAGAGTTACTATACCTAGCCTAAAATCCATATTCAATTTAGTCATCTCAACTGAGATTGACAAGGAGAGAGCCCTCTCTCGACCTGGTAGGGCTAGCTACCAGGTTAAGTGTGGTTTGTGGTTATCCTAAGATTACCTCCCTTCAGCCTGAGGTCAATCTAGGCTCTAACACGGTCAACTGATAGTGGTTGTACCCCTCATAGTCAACTGATTGATTGCCACATCTCCAGTAAACTCTGGCGATTGCAGTCTCCTCCATTGTGGGTTAGCATCGTACTGATAGATGATACAGTTAGCCAAATGTTCACATGGTCCTCCACCACAGTTGCGGTCTCCCCTGCCAGTTGCAGTCTACAAATGGTATGGTAAATACAATCTCGTTCACATGCTAGCAATTCCACCCGATGATTTTGATGCAGTCTAGGACCATGCTGTTAGGGATGCGGTTAATTTCTTTTTTTTTCACATGAACCTTTGCTATGTTTTGGATGCAGTTAGCTACTGCGGTTTAGGATTGTATTAACAATTGTTTTACATTGTGTTGGGACCTAGGATTAGATCTTTAGCATAGGATCAAGACCTTAGTGTTATAACTTAACACTTTCTACATCACCACACCATTCATGCAGTTTTGACCTAGCCATGAAACACCATGAAGACTCTCATTGGACAAACTGATGGAACTGAAGAGCTAAAGATGAACTGGACTTCCCTGTCGAACTGGAATGATGTAAGATCCTCCTGGATCAATCCTCTCCACTTGAAAACTTTTGGACCACAAAATTTTGATTTAAGCAGATATCAGGTGAGGGTACAGCTCCCTCACTCTTCTGATCTCCATCCACCTCGCCTTGCTGGGATTCATGCCTTTGAGTCCCACTCGAAGATATTCAACATCTTGACGCCTTGAAGATCAAACCTTCGTGTCCAAGATGGTATCTTCTTGCAACTCATTCATATATTTAGGTGCCAAATCACCAACAGTAGGATCTATGTATCTTCCTCATTCATACAACTTTAGATTTTCCACAATTACAACTGAATAAATACGCATGTAAGAAGGTAAATCTAACCAGAATGCATTGTTTCCAATATTTTCCACAATCTTGAAAGGTCCATACCTGATAGATTTCAGTTTTTTACCTTCACCTTTCAACCTGTCTTTAATGATATACAACTATACCTTATCGTCGATCTAAAAATGATGATTGACTCAATGCTTTTCATGGCACATTTTTTACTTAGCCTAACTCTTCTCTAACTAATCCTGCACTACTTCATGTCTATGTTGTATCTGTTGAATGAACTTAACTGCTTTGTTTGCATCATCATGTCTACCCACTTAACTTCTTCACCAAACCTGAAATCCATTGGTGACTTTGATAGATACCCAAAACAGGTTTCAAATGGAAATTGATTAGTTGAAGAATGTAAGGCTCAATTGTAAGCATGTTGCACATAAGGTAAAGATTCATCCCACAACTTAGGATGTTTGTTGCAGTGACCTTAGAGAATATGTATCGCTCTCCTGTTCACAACTTTTGTTTTTCCGTCAGTCTGTGAATGAAAAGTTGTTCTCTTCTTTAGCTTTGTGTCCATGGGTCCCCACAAAGTGGACCAAAACTCTCCTACAAAGCAAGTTTCTCGATCATAAATAATGGAAGTAGGTAACCCAAAATGAACCCATAATCGTTGGAAGAACATCTATGCAGACTATTCAGCAGTCACTTGCTCTTTTCATGGAACAAGAATGCACATTTTGTTGAAGCATTCAACCATGACATACATGTAGTAATTCCCTCTCCTAGACATAGGAAATCCTCCAACAAAGTCCATGGAAATGTTGTCCCATGGTTGCAAAGGAACTGGAAGTGGCTTATACAAACCAATCTTTTAATTGCTTGGATTTCTTGTTGAACACATCACACATCCTTTAATTTACTTAAAAATTGTTTCATACATACAAGGCCAATAACAATACCTTTTAATTTGTGCCATTGTCTTGCTTACACCAAAATGTCCTGAAATGCGAGAAAAATGTGCTTCCCAAATAACATGCACCCTTTCTATTTGTGGTATGCACAACTTATCCAGCTAATATAACAACCTATCATGAACATGAAAATTGACTTCTTCCACCTGAGTACCATGAGTTAGTGATTCCTAAATATCTTTGAAATAAGTATATGTACTATATTGTTCTAAATAACTTTCATGTTTTAAAGAAATATTCTGCAACACTACTGAAGCATTCAAATATGGTCTAGACAACATATTAGCTACTTTGTTTGTTACGCCTTTATTGTACTTAATTACTTAGTGAAATTGATGAAGAAATTCCATCCATCTATAATGACGAGATTGTTGCAACTTAGTCTGAGACTGAATGTACTAAATCAGTTGATGATCTATGTGAATCACTGTTTCCTTACCCATTAAGTAGTGTTTCCATTTCTTTACACTTTCAACCAAAGCAAATAGCTCTTTATCATATGATAATTTCCTTAGAAAAAGTTTCAAAATGAAAACAAATAGGTTTCCCTTTTTGAATTAAAACTACACCCATTCCATAACCACTAACATCTGTTTCAATTTTGAATGGTTGTTGAAGATTAGGTAAAGCTAAGATTGGTGCTATGACAATTTTCTACTTAAGTGTATCAAAATATTTTTGTTGTTTCCCTCCCCACTGAAAGGAAACTTTAGAACCTGTTCAAACATGTAATGGTGATGCAATCAAAGAAAACTGAGCAATGAATTTTCTCCAATATTGAACTGCACCTATAAAACTCCTAACTTCAGTCACATTCAGTGGTCTTGTCCACTTAACAATCACATCAATTTTAGCTAGATCTATTTTCAAATTACCACCTCCAACTATATAACCAAGATAATTCAATGAAGTTTTCCCAAACTCACATTTGGAAAGTTTAAGGTACAATTTTTCCCTATGCAACACTTTCAAAAACCTGTTTAACATGCCTAACATGATCTTCCATACTAGAACTCAAGATCAAGATATCATCTAAGTATATCATGACAAATTTATCAATGTATGGGCAGAATACATCGTTCATTACCCACAGGAAAGTTGCTAGAGCATTACACAAACCAAAAGGCATTACTAACCATTCAAATAGTCCCTGCCTAGTTTTGAATGCATTTTTCTAGATGTCATTTTCTGCAATGCAAATTTGATGATACCCACCACAAATCCAACTTAGTGAAATAAATAGAATTTTTTAGTTGATCAAGTAAATCGTCTATCTTGGGAAGAGGATACCTGTTTTTTATTGTGATTTTGTTCAAGGCCCTAAAGTCGACACACATTCTCCATGTCCCATCTTTATTAGGAACCAAAATTATGGGTGAGCCACATGGAGATGAACTGGATCGAATGAAACCATTTTCAATCTACTCTTGGATTTGTTTATTTATTTATTCGTTCTCTATGACTGACATGTGATACATTCCGACATTAGGAAGAGGGGCATCAGACATCAATTGTATCTCATGTTGTATTTCCCATTTAGGAGGAAGATGTTTTAGTTCTTTAAATATGCTTTGAAAATAATCTACCACTTTAACCAAACTAACTTTAAATTGAGATTCACAACCTGAAAAAGCATCATGTTGATCCTTATGTTTTTCTTTCAACCATGAGTACATATCTCTTACTTGAACTTATTAATCACTTCATCTTATTAAAAATAACTAAATCCAAGTGCATTTTGAGTTTATGTGCCCTAATAATGTATTCAATTTCATATTTCGTAAGATGATATTTATGCTCTTTCCTATGAAACATTGCATCACGATCATAGAGATAAGGACTCCCTAGCACTACTCCACATATGTCTACTGGAATCACATCTAAATCCACTTCATCAATGTAATTAGTTGTGATGGAAAATTTTAAATGACACTGCTTTGTGACATTAATCTAAGTCTTTATTTATCCAACCTAATGGGTATGGTCTTGGATGATTCTGTGTCTCCAACCCCAATTTCTTAACTCAATTTTCAGATATTAAATTTTCTTGTGATCCACTGTCAAACAATGTACTATTTTTTTCTCTTAGAAGTTATCCTTATATGAAATAATTCGACTATTTTATCCTCATTCATATGATTTATGTTTGAAGAGATGCAGAAGTACTAGAGCTTGAACCAGTGTCAGAAGTTTTACCTGTTGAAACCATTGTGTTTATTTTCCTTTCATCACCTAAGTCGGAGCCAAATCCTGTTGGATTGGTGCATTAGCCTTCTTTTCACCTTTCTTCTTCTGGAACTTCTTTGGTCTGAGTTCTGGATGAAGTTTCCAACATTTGGCTTCATCATGTCCAATCCTATGACAATGAGTACAAGTAGGTCTTTCACTTTCCTTCTGAGTCGTCACTGATCTCTTTCCCTTCGAGTTGCTCTTCCTCTTTTTGTCTTTGAAATCCTTGATTTCCAACTGTTTAGATGCTTTCGGTGAAAACATGAATGGTCTTCCACCTGATTGAATATGTATGGCTTGAACTCACACTTCATCAAATTCATTAGGATTAAACATCAATAATGTATGTTGTAAATATGAATGTAAACTGCCAATGTACTTTAATAAAGTTTCACGTGTATCCAATGGAATACCAAGCGCCAAAGCTTTCTTCCTGAACTCCTGAGTAAACTCCTAAACATTATGCCCTTTACCTTGCCTCAAATGCTGCCAATCAATAATAACTTGTTGCATGTATCCCAAAGGATAGAATTGTTTTCTGAGAGATTTTAAAAACTTAGACCATTAAGAGATGACTTTACCTTTCTACTTTACATCTATTTGAGTTTTACTTTCCCACCTGATTAAACTTGATCCCCCATTCTAAGTGTAGCTAACTGAATTTTTTTTTTTTCATCAAAAATGTTTTGAATTCTACAATACACTTCTAACTACTTGTTGTAGTGGCTACAACCACCCTCCAAAATTTTTCCTTAGATTTGTTTTGGAGCCTCCCTACAAACCTTTCACAGCAGCATGTCTTGCTTCGTCAAGTACATAAGCTTCAATGATTTCCTTGCAGAAAGACAGCATGTCGATCAAAACCTTGATGCATTCCCCTCACAGGTTGTTCATTTAGAATTGGTCCACTAGAATTTTGAGCAGCTCCTTCAAGAATTTGCGCAAATCTGGAGGGCAACCAGCCTTCCCTCGAGAAATTGTGTAATCCTGACTGGAAACATCTTGGGCCGCAGAATTGCGCAATTCTGTTGAGAAAGATTCATGTAGAAAATTGCGCAATCTTTCCCAGCTGAGCTACTCAGCCCATAATTTGCGCAAATTTGGGTAGCAGTCAACTGCTCTTCCCAGAAATTGCGCAAATCTTCTGAGCAACCAGCCCAGCTTCCAGCTAAAAATGTGTATTTTCTCCCAGTAGTTGAGCAGCCTCTTGCATGTGTAGTTGAGTGGTTTGGTTCCCTCCAGGACCCAGTAAAACAGACTTGCATGCATGAGCTGCTTCTCACAAGGCATCATGCAAATGCATCCCTTATTTCAAGGATCTATTTTTGGCAGTTGGAGGTTACATGCAAGGATAATTTCATAAACCTCTCACCAAGTGTCTCTTTCCCTAGGTTTGTGGCAAGCACATCACAACCTCGATATTATCAAAACTCATCAACTGGACACTGAAGAGCTCATTCCTCACATCAACCTTGCAGCTTTGACATCCCACATCGCATCTAGGAGCTATCGGCACATTCAGCTCAGCTGTTTTGGGGTAACCCCACTTTCCATGTCTTGTGTTGCATTTCTGGCGCTTTTTGTGTTTTTGCTTCATATGAACATTATCTGCTTGATTTCAATGAGCACCTTCTTTCGTTTTGATACATACTATATTGTACTAGCATTATTTTAGTTTTCATTAACATCTCACTATTGTCGCATGCATGAAATTGTTTTTCATGAACGAACGTCGATTCGGTGACTCGCCTCACCCACATGCTTGTTGTTTCATTTTATGAATCGGTCATTCACTGCTTGCATTCATGATCATTCACTTATTCTTACACTTAGTATCACCATGCATTCGCATTCACATTCACTTTTAGTTTCCCATCGGCGAGTCTAGGCAATCTTGGCCTGGACTATGCCTCATCAAGATAGCATTGTGCAATCCTAAGAGGGAAGGCTTTGTCTTCCTCTCAAGAAATGAAAATTTCTACCCAGTGACTATCTCCATACTTACATTGCACAATTCTGAGGGAAAGTGACTATTGGCCCAGAAAATTACGCAATGCAATCACTGAGCCTGCAACCATTGCTAGCTGAGATTGTGCATTATGCAATTCCAGCAGTCAACAGATAGAATGGACTATGCATTGTGAAGTTTCAGCAGTCAGTCAGCCTCCCAGTAGCCTAGATTGTGCTTTGCATAGTCTTGGTAGTCATTCTCTCGACCTCTCAATGGAAATTGCATAACCTTCATGATCAGTCACACAGGTATGTACAATTCAGTTCTCAAGTTCATTTTGGTTTTCGACTAAAAAATTGTTTGCCATGAGTGTTGCCATGTCTCCAAGTATCACAAGTGTTCATCTGCCTCTCAGCAGTATAGGTACAATGGTTCCCTAGAGAGCAGAGTCGAAGAAATCATTTGGAGCACACTTGGGGATGCAGTTGATCAAGTGTCTATGGACTTGCCTACCCACGAAGACATCAAGTTGTTCATAGACAAGGAAATCAAGATATGATAGTAGCAGCATCACAACAAGAACCATCATGAACAACAGTTGAAGGCAGCATACCGCATGCAACGAATGAAAGAGGAAGGTTGTTGAAAACATAGAGGTGGAACAAAGTTGCAAGCTCAAGTAGATCCACTTGTGATGAAAGCAACTTTGGAGACTCAAGCTATGAGGTGAGGGCAAGACATGGAGATCTCGTGAAGATGGAGAATGGAATAGAGAAGGATTTGCATGTGTTGAAGCAGCAACTCAAGGAATAACATGATTTGCAAAGACAAACGAATGAGTTGTAGCAAGAACAGGCACAGCAAGGGGCACAACATGCACTCACAGATGAAATTGTGCTCATACAAATTAGAGATCCATCCTAGCAGCTGACATGGAGCAGACACGGTGAGAAGTGTTGTTGATCGTATACAAGGGAATGCAACAACATGCATTTCATTGTGCACATGCATGTGATCCCACTCATTCAACACACTCACCAAGGCAAAGACAAGAAACAAGTCCAATTCGAGCTGAACATGTAGTTGACAGTTGATGCACATGACCATCAACACACACTAGCAGATCAGCACGGACACTATGCATCAGTGTGTTTTCGGTTCATCTACACCCAAAAGACCATGCACATGCTAGCAGATGAGTCAGATGGAGGAACCATACCAATGCACCGAATGCAACGAATGGAAGAGTTTGCTTCAACAAGATGTCACCATGGAGCACATGCACACCATCACGGATGACCAAGCTCGACATCAGCTCACCACCTTCACCATCACAAGCATGTCAAAAAGTTGGTCTCACCTCAATGGGCTGATTTTTAGTGATGTCTTGCATGGCTTGGTCAAGCCATTTTGTCTCACATGAGCACATGTGCATTGTGATGTAACGTCATGTCAAGTGTAATTATAGCATCCATAGTTGGATGTAATAGTCATAGAGTAGATGAAGAGTCATGAGGGTAGATGAACTATCACAAAGGGGAATGTCAAGGGCCACCCCACCCTTTGCTATAAATAGAACCTCTTAACTCCTTGTAAAGGCTTTTGGTCAGCCAATATTATGATAATACTATCTTGGAGAGAGCTTGGATAGTATTGTAATGAGCCTTGGCTTATCCACTGTGCAGAGCTAGTATATCTCTTTGGAGGAGTAGGTAGTTGTTGTTGTAATGTTCCACTATTGGAACTGGTGGTTGGACATGGATGTAGTGTATGACTAGAACTTACACTTCTTAATATAACAGAGCTAGCACGTTTCATGCATATGTTGTATTCTATTCTATGTTATCTGGTTTACTCTAAATGATATATGTATTGGTTTATTACGCATGCATGTATGGGCTATACTCTATAAGTATGTATGTATATTTTTGAAATGTTATGTTGGTTTAACCATCACTTTGGATTGCTCGCTAAATTTCTTTCCAACTTGTGATGCACCTTCGCTCGTGTCATCCCTTCCAAGCCAAGTACTATTGTAGGTTGCCAAGGGGCACACTCATCTCAATCCCCATGTGTTAGAACCTCTCATGCACCTTCCTTGACTCGCTGCAGCTGTCACACCCTTATACCAATAGATTCATCTTACTTGCCTCTGTGTGAAATCGCTGTCAAGGCATTACCATACAACCCACTAATCAGACTCCTACACCAAACGGTCTGAGGTCTAATTGGGGCTTCTTACTGGGGAGATCCCTTGACATGTTGGAGGGTCCAGCATCGTTAACGTTTTGGCACTAGAAGTAGGGCCAAAAGACACGCTGAATCCTCACATATTTTTTGAATCTCTACACATCTATCATGACTAACTATCGAGTTGCTCTTCCGGAGTGCATGTCTTATGGAATGACTTCATTATCTCATAAAATCTTTCAGATAACTTGTCTCATAAAACATTTGATGGTGGAGGCTATGTAGCCTTGGTTAGGCACTCAGTCGGCATTGTAGGCTCATGCGAAAGACATGGATTCTTTTAAGAATACATGAGCTGCGCGTTGTTCGTTTACAAGCTTCGAGGTCACCTATAGCACTATTGTGCCATGCTGCTCGAAAAATCTATTCATTCTCTTGCTCATCTGGTCATAGATATAGACCGTGCTTTCAATCATTTTAACTATAAATTACTCAACAAAGAAATTCTGGAATTATGAAAAAGCACCAGATGAATCCGTTGACCAGTTTTACACATGCTTTTTTAATCTTGCATATCGATTCCCCAAAGATGATATTGATTGGGAATTTATCAATGGGAGATTTGAGTATCTTCTTTACATATCTGAAAATCTACAATTCTTGAAATCACTTGAATCCCACTCATACTCCGGTGATGCAACTGTACAATCACAAGAAGGCATAGTCACTGTCACAAGCGACTGTCTGCCTTCACCTCATCAAACAGCTCCACCACCGCGTAGTGATGTGGGAGATCATGCACTTGCCTCTACTGAAATTTCACATCCTACCACCCCACCTACTCTTGATAGCTGCATAGATTTGGCTTGTAAGCCTATTGGTTTTCTCGTGGATTCATTCCCTCAACCTTTTTCCTCGTGTTTTATTGATCCTTCAGATTTTACTATCTTGTGTTCTCCCATTCCAGACTCCTTGCCTGTTGTGAACAAGGATCAAGTTAGATATCATTTTTTGGGATTAGACTGCATTAACAAAGGTTCATCTATGACCATTTCCATGAGAGGTAGTCGTAACTAACTAATTTCTCATAATTTTTTAATAGTCCACTTAGCATTAGTTGCATCAGGTGATGCTCACAGGGGTGAAGAAGTGGGATTGAAACTAGTGAAATGAATCACATAGCATCAATCATCACTTCCGAGGCTTGCACCTGATAACAAAGACTTCCCAGGAAGTCACCCATCCTAGATCGCCTCTGGCTCAAGCGCGCTTAACTTTGGATTTTTCCCCATAATCAATCCCACTTAGCTTGCTACCCCATTTGCAAAACCTTAGCAAGTATTGTGCCTCATGAACCATTCAAGTAGAGCTCCCTTCACTCTTAGGTCTTGTGGATAGAGTTGGTGTTATGCAGCCAACCTACGCCTTCATTCATGATGAGTGTGTGCAGGAATCTAATGAAGCACGTGCAATGAAGGATGACTCCCTTCCAGCCCTGCCTCATCCGCTTCATCCTGACATACCTTTTGATTCTTCCACTGTTGATTTCCATTGTGAAAACCCATTTTTGGATGTTTCTACTTCTGATCATTCATAAGACACGTCGAATGTTAGTATGTCATTACAGTGAAGAGAGGACATATTCCTCAGAAAATCCATCCAATATGTCATCTATCTTTCCTAAAAACACAGTGGTTGAACATCTTTGCGTCCCATCTACCCCTCTACTCGATGCATCAAATCATGAGGATGCCAATGAACATCTCGAATTTTCTGATCTTGGTTGTCGTGATCTATTCACTTCCTCATTCGATCACAATGTTGATTCAATCATTGTTAATATGTCCAAGACATTGGTCTATGAAGATACATCTATCAATGAGGTCGAAACCCCCTAGACTGTTAAGGCACTTAAGCCCGAGCTGATGGTTATGTCAGACCCTCGTTGTCCTAGGCTAATTTCACTTCCGGTCAAGAAATTTTTGAAACACTCAAGGCTCCTCATCACTCTCTGCTTTGCATTGAATATTAACCTCTATTCTTTGCATTGAATATTAACCAAACACCCATATTTCTCTTCCTCCACTCGAAATACATGATCCCATCGTTCATGCATTAGAGGAATCTTACATAGTAAGCACACATGCACAACGTAAGTGGTCTAGTTTTCTCGCATATTCTTTCTTGTCACATTCAAGAGAATGCATACACTCAAAATCTGCACGCAGTGTAGCATAGCACCATGGTAGCTCCATAGAGTGCATGTCATGCACTTTCACTTATCTTTGTTCTGCGGTCGCTTGTAAGCTCGGAGTGTGTTTGTTTTCACTGTTACATCTTTCTTGTTTGTTGGTTCACACAACTGTCTTGTTCGTGAACCATGCCTTCACCAACATGGATCAACCAATGCGAAAGTGGCTAGATTGGAAGTATCACTTCACGTGAGATGGCTCATGCACCATTAGCTTAGGAGTAGGAGTAGTGTTTTCTTTTAGTCTGTTTGCTTCCATACTTGTTTTCTTACTTGTTTTGTTTGTTTGTTTGTCTGATTGCTTGTTTGCTTACTCACTTTGCTTTCAATTTTACTTATGCTCTTTCTTTGCTTTTTTGTTTGTTTGTTTACTTGTTTTGTTCGTACTTTAGTTTCACATGAAACCATGTATGACTCTCGAAACAAGTTGGGTAAAGTACAAGAGGCCTTGTGCTGCCATCACTACTTGATTATCTGTCATCTTATCTCTGTATGAAGAACTTGTTACTTTTAGTCCACGATACGTAGAAGGGAAATACATACCATTCAAAGTGAACCTTGGTGAAAACACAATGCTTGTGTGCTAACTAGTATCAGGTACTCTAGTCAGTTTTTTTTGGGTTAACCCTTGTCACCTCAGTCAAGTAGAGTAAGGTGAGGAGGAGAACCTTAACAAGCACGTCAGAGGTATAATAAACTAGTTCTCTACTGGAAGAACCTCTTATGCACTCAACAAGTCGGGATCCCTCTTCCACCTCTGAAATGATAAGTGTTATGCACAGTTATGAAAATGAAAAAATGAAAAAGTGAAAAAGGTTTGAAAAAATGAAAAATGAATAAGGCAAAAGAAGAGAAAGGCTTCCTGTGCAGAGAGGCGATGCAAGTAACTCTGTCGAGGTACTGACCAGGCTCACTAGCAGCGGAACCCTGTTTATGTTCCTATGTGACTCCATCAGGGTAATGTCGAGGCCTGATGGTAGCGGAGCAACACCAAAGATGAAACTAAGACTCTGACGACTATACTTCTTATGCACCAATATGCCCCTCAACCCCAATTGAAACAACTGTGTTGGATTGGCTTGGAATGTGTGTCAATTGACCAAGAGCTTAGCAAATGCTACACCATACAATCAAGCTAGTGTGGCAACCAAGAGGAACTAAGAAATGAACAATACTTTTGGAAGCGTTAGACTTGTTTTTCACGAACAAGGTCCATTAAAAGAACTAAAGTTGTCCCAGTGTGTTGCCAAGTGTTGTAGCGGCTATAACCACCCTCCAAAATTTTTCCTTAGCTTCATTTTTTAGCCTCCCTACCAACCTTTCACGGCAGGATGTCTTGCTTCATCAAGTACACAAGATTCAGTGATTTCCTTGCAAAAAGACAGCCTGTCGATCAAAACCTTGATGCATTCCCCTCATAGGTTGTTCATCCAGAATTGGTCCACAGGAGGTTGAGTAGCTCATTCAAGAATTTTGCACAAATCTAGAGGGCAACCAGCCTTCCCTCCAAAAATTGTGCAATCCTATCTAGCAGCCTGCTGGGCCCCAGAATTGCGCAATTCTGTTGAGCAAGATTCACCCAGAAAATTCTGTAATCCTTCCCAGCTAAGTTGCTCAGCCCAGAATTTGCGTAAATCTGGGCAGCAGTCAACTGCTCTAACCAGAAATTGCGTAAATATTCTGAGTAGCCAGCCCAGCTCCCAGCCAAAAATGTGCATTTTCTCCCAGTAGATGAGCAACCTCTTGCATGTATAGTTGAGTTGATGGGTTCCCTCTGGGACCACGCAAAATAGACTTGCATGCATGAGCTGCTTCTCGCATGGCAGCATGTAAAGGCATCCCTTGTTTCAGGGATCTATTTTTGGCAGTTGGAGGTTACATGCAAGGATCATTTCAGAAACATCACACAAGTGTCGCTTTCCCTAGATTTGTCGCATGCGCATCACACCCTCAATTTTATCAAAACTCATCAACCAGACGCAACAGAGCTCATTCCTCACATCAACCTTGCAGCTCTGACATCCCACATCGCATCTAGGAGCTGTCGGCACATTCAACTCAGTTGTTTTTGGGTAAGCCTGCTTTCCATGTCTTGTGTTGCATTTCTGGTGATTTTTGTGTTTTTGCTTCATATCAATGCTATCTGCTTGATTTCAGTGAGCACTTGTTGTCATTTTGATACATACTAGTTTGTACTATCACCATTTCAATTTTCATAAACATCTCATTGTTGTCACATGCATGAAACTATTTTTCATGAACGGTCGTTGATTCGGTGACTTGCCTCACGCACATGCATGTTGTTCCATTTTATGAATCTGTCATTCGTTGTTTGCGTGCATGATCATTCACTTATTCTTACACTCATTATCTCCATGAATCCATTGATCAGTTTTACACATGCTTTTCTAATCTTTCATACCGATTCCTCGAAGATGATATTGATTGGGAATTTCTTGATGGGAGATTTGAGTATCTTCTTTACATATCTGAAAAATATGCAATTCTTGAAATCACTCGAATCCCACTCATACTTCGGTGATGGAACTATGCAATCACAAGAAGGCACAGTCACTATCACAAGCGACTATTTGCCTTCATCTCATCAAATAGCTCCACCATCGCGAAGTGATGTGGGAGATCATGCACATGCCTCTGTTGAGCTGTCACATCCTCCCACCCCACCTGCTCTTGATAGCTGTGCAAATTTGGCTTGCAAGCCTGTTGGTTTTCTCATGGATTCGTTCCCTCAACCTCTGTCCTCGCATTATGTTGATCCTTCATATTTTACTATCTTTTGTTCTCCCATTCCGGACTCCTCACCTATTGTGAAGGAGGATCAAGTTAGATATCATTTTTTGGGATTAAACTACATTAATAAATTCATTCATTTATGACCATTTCCAGGAGAGGTAGTCATAATTGACTAATTTCTCATGATTTTTGAATCGCCCACTTAGCACTCATTGCATCGGGTGATGCTCATAGGGGTGAATAAGTGGGATTGAAACTAGTGAAATGAATCACATAGCATTAATCATCACTTTCGGGGCTTGTACCTGGTAACTAGGATTTCTCGGGAGGTCACCCATCCTAGATTGCCTCTAGCTCAAGTGCGCTTAACTTTGGATTTTTCCCCATAATCAATCCCACTTAGCTTGCTACCCCATTTGCAAAACTTTACAAGTATTGTGCCTCATGAACCATTCAAGTATAGCTCCCTTCACTCTTAGTTGTTGTTAAAGGAGTTGGTGTTATGTAGCCAACCTGTGCCATAATTCATGATGAGTGTGTGCGGGAATCTAATGAACACTCGTGCTGAAGGATGAATCCCTTCCAGCCCCACCTCATATGATTCATCCTAATATCCCTTGTGATTTATCCACTGTTGATTTCCCTTATGAAAACCCATTTCTGGATGTTTCTACTTTTGATCATTCATAAGACATGTCAGATGTTAGTCAGTCATTATAATGCAGAAAGGACACATATTCCTCAGAAAATATATCCAATCTGTCATCTATCTTTCCTAAAAACACAGAGGGTGAACATATTTTCTTCCCATCTACCCCTTTGCCTGATTCATCAAATCATAAGGATGTCGACGAAAATCTCGAATTTTCTGATCTTGGTTGTCATGATCTATTCACTTCCTCATCTAATCATGACGTTCATTCAATCATTGTTAATATGTCCAAGACAATGGTCTACGATGATCTATTTTTTAATGAGGTCAAAACCCCCAGGCAATCAAGGCACTTTAGCCCGAGCTGATGGCTATGTCAGACCCTTGTTGTCCTGAGGCGGGTTTCATTTCTAGTCAGGAAATTCTTGAAACACTCAAGGCTCTTCATCACTCTCTTATTTTCATTGAAGATCAACCAAACACCCAGATTTCACTTCCTCCACTCGAACTACATGATCCTACCGCTCATGCATTAGAGGAATCTTACATAGCAAGCACACATGCACAACATAACTGGTCTAGCTTTCTCACATTTTCTTGCTTGTCACAGTCAAGAGAATTCATATATTCGACATCTGCATGCAATGTAGCATAGAACCATAGCAACTCCACACAGTGCATGTCATGCACTTTCACTCATCTTTGTTCTGTGATCGCTTGTAAGCTGGGAGTGTGTTTGTCTTCACTGTTACATCTTTCCTGTTTGCTAGTTTGCATAATTATTAGAGAACCGTGCCTTCACCAACATGGGTCAACCAAGCCCCAAGGGATAGCTCAAATGGTCGAGTTCCCGTTGCTAAGTACCTCGCCAATTGGGAGGTCACGGGGTCAAATCTCCTCGACGCCCTTGGGGTTAGGCTTAGCATAGAAAAAGCCGACGAGCAGCTCCCTTCGGGGTACTGCCGTGATTCGTTCCTGTGGATGTAGCGGCCGCTCTGCCGTGAACCACCATTGAAAAAAAAAAAACATGGGTCAACCAATGAGTCGATGCCTGCATTGGAAGTATCACTTCATGTGAGATGGCCCATGCACCGTTAACTTAGGACTAGGAGTAGTGTTTTCTCTTAGTCTATTTGCTTACTTGCTTTGTTTGTTTTTTTTTATGCTTACTTGTTTTCTTACTCACTTTGCTTTTTATTTTTCTTCTACTCTTGCTTTGCTTTGTTGTTTGTTTGTTTACTTGCTTTGTTCGTACATTAGTTTCACATGAAACCATGTATGACTCTTGAAACAAGATGGGTAAAGTACAATAGGCCTTGTGCTGCTATCACTACCTGGTTATCTATCATCTTGCCTCTTTATGAAGAACTTGTTACTTTCAGTCCATGATACGTTGAAGTGAAATATGTACCATTCGAAGTGAACCTTGCTGAAATCACAATGCTTGCGTGCTAACTAGTATCACCTACTCTAGTCAGTTGTTTTTGGGTTAACCTTGACAGCTCAGTCAAGTGGAGTAAGGTGACGGAGAAAACCTTAATAGACACATCAGAGGTATAATAAACTACTTATCTTCTGGAAAAACCTCTTTTTCTCTCAATAAGTTGGGAACCCTCTTCCGCCTCTGAAATGATAAGTGTTATGCCCAGTTATGAAAATGAAAAAACGAAAAAGTGAAAAAGTTTGAAAAAATGAAAAATGAATAATGCAAAAGAAGCGAAAGGCTTCCTGTGCAGAGAGGTGATGCAAGTAACTCCACCGAGGTACTGACCAGGCTCGCTGGCAGCGGACCCATGCTTTTGTTCCTATGTGAGTCCATCGGGGTACTATCCAAGCCTGCTAGCAACGGAGCAACACCAGAGATGAAACTAATACTCTGACGACTATACTGCTTGTGCACCAACATACCCCTCAACCCCAATTAAAACAACTATGTTTCCTTATCTTGCAATGTGTGTCAATCTACCAAAATCTTAGCAGATGATACATCTTACAATCAAGCTAGCGTGGCGACCAAAAGGAACTAAGAACTGAACAATACTTCCGGAGGTGTTAGACTTGTTTTTCACGAACAAGGTACACTCAGAGCTGGAATTCTCCTATTGTGTCACCAAGTGTTGTAGCGGCTACAACCACCCTCCAAAAGTTTGCTAAAGCTTCGTTTTGGAGCCTCCATACCAACCTTTCATAGCAACATGTCTTGCTTCATCAAGTACACAAGATTCAGTGATTTCCTTGTGGAAAGACAGCCTGTTGATCAAAACCTTGATGCATTCCCCTCACAGGTTGTTCATCCAAAATTGGTCCACCAGCAGACTAAGAAGCTCCTTCAAGAATTTTGTGCAAATCTAGAGGGAAACTAGCCTTCCCTCCATAAATTGTGCAATCCTAACTGGAAGCCTACTGGGCCCCAGAATTGCGCAATTCTATTGAGCAAGATTCACCCAGAAAATTGTGCAGTCCTTCCCAACTGGGTTGCTCAGCCCTGAATTTGTGCAAATATGGGCAGCAATTAGCTTCTCTTCCCAAAAATTATGCAATTCTTCTGAGTAGCCAACCCAGCTCCCAGCCAGAACTGCACATTTTCTCCCAGCAATTGAGCAGCCTCTTGCATGTGTAGTTGAGTTGACCAATTCCCTCTGGGACTGAGCAAAACAAACTTGCATGCATGAGCTGCTTCTCACAAGGCAGAATGCAAAGGAATCCCTTGTTTCAGGAATCTATTTTTGCCCGTTGAAGGTTACATGCAAGGATCATTTCAGCAACCTCCTACCAAGTGTCGCTTTCCTTAGATTTGTGGCATGCGTGTCACAACCTTGATTTTATCAAAACTCGTCAACCAAATGTTGTATAGCTCATTCCTCACATCAACCTTGTACCTATGACATCCCATATCACTTATAGGAGCTATCGGCACATTCAACTCTGGTGTTTTGGGGTAAGCCTACTTTCCATGTCGTGCGTTGCATTTCTGGTGCTTCTTCTATTTCGCTTTGTATGAACGTTGTCTTCTTGATTTCAGTGAGTGCTTGCTATCATTTTGATACATACTAACTTGTACTAGCACCGTTTCAGTTTTCATTAACATCTCATTGTTGTCACATTCATGAAACTGTTTTTCATGAACGGTCACCGATTCGACGACTCGCCTCACCCACATGCATGTTGTTCCTTTTTTTGAATCTGTCATTCACTATTTCCATTCATGATCATTTGCTTATTCTTGCACTAAATATGGCCATGCATTCACATTCACATTCGCTTTCAGTTGTCCGTCGGCGAGTCTGGGCAGCCTTGGCCCGGACTCTACCTCACCAAGACAGCATTTCGCAATCCTCAGAGGAAAGGCTTTGTCTTCCTCTCAGTAAATGCACATTTTTTCCCAATGACTATCCTCCAATCTTGCATTGCGTAATTCTCAGGGGCAGCAATTGTTGGCCCAGAAGATCACGCAATGTATTCACTGAGCCTGCAACCATTGCTAGCTGAGATTGTGCATTGCATAATTCCAACATTCAGCAGATGGACTGGACTGTGCATTGCGCAGTTCTCGCAGTCAGTCAGCCTCCCAGTAGCCAAAACTGTGCTTTGTGTAGTCTTGGCAGTCAATCTCCTGACCTCTCATTGAAATTGCACAACCTTCGTGATCAGTCACACAGGTATAATGTTGCAAGTCAGTTCTCAAGTTCATTTTTCTTTTCAACTGACAGATTACTTGACATGAGTGTTTTTGTGTCTCCAGGTATCACAGGCGTTCATCTGGCTCTCAACAGTATAGGTACAACTATTTCCTAGAGAGCAGAGTCGAAGATACCATTTGGAGCACACTTCGGGATGCAGTCAATCAAGTGTATATGCACTTGCCTACCCACGAATACATCAAGTTGTTCTTAGACAAGGGAATCAAGATATGATGGAAGCAACATCACAGTGAGCAGCAACATGAACAACGGCTGAAGGCAACTTACTGGATTCAAAAAATGCAAGAGGAAGGTTGTTAACAACACAAAGGCATAAAATTTGCAACCTCTAGCAGATATACTTGTGATGAAAGCAACTTTGGAGACTCAGGCTATGAGGTGATGACGTGACATAGAGATCGCATGAAGACAGAGAACAGAATAGAGAAGGAGTTGCATGTGCTGAAGCAGCAACTTAAGGAAGAACATGAGCTGCATAGACAAGAGAATGAGTTGCAGCAGGAATAGGTACAGCAGGGGGCGCAACATGCACTCACATATGAAACTAAGCCCATACAAGATAAAGATCCATCCCAACAGCTAGCACAGAGCAAACAGAGTGATTAGTGTTGTTGATCACATGCAAGGGAATGCAACAGCATGCATGTCATTGCATGCACACATGTGATCCCACCCATTCAACACACTCACCAAGCCAAAGACAAGAAGCAATTCCAACTCTAGCTGAACACGTAGTTGGTAGTTGATGCGCATGATCACCAGCACACATTGGCAGATTAGCACAGACACTATGCATCAGTGTGTTTTTGGTTCATTTGCACCCAAAATACCATGTGCATGCTAGCAAATGAGTCAAATGGAGGAACCATACCAATGCACCAGATGCAACGAAGGCAAGAGTTCACTTCAGCAAGATGTCACCATGGAGCGCATGCACACCATCACAGAAGACCAAGCTTGGCATCAGCTCACTACCTTCACCACCACAAGCATATTAAAGAGTTGGTCTCACCTCAACGAGTCGAGTTTTAGTGATGTATTGCATGGCTTGCTCAAGCCATTTTGTCTCACATGAGCACATGTGCATTGTAATGTAACGTCATGTCAAGTGTAAGTCGAGTGTCAATAGTTGGGTGTAATATTCATATAGTAGATGAAGAGTCATGAGGGTAGATGAACTGTCACAAAGGGGAATGTCAAGTGTCACCCCACCCTTCGCTATAAATAGAACCTCATAACTCATTGTAAATTCTTTTGGTCAGCCAAGCTTCCGATAAGGCTATCTTGGAGAGAGATTTGATAGTATTGTAACGAGCCTCGGCTTCTCCACTGCGCAAGCTAGTATATCTCTTTGGAGGAGGAGGCAGTTATGGCTATAACGTTCCACTATTGGAACTAGTGATTGGACATGGATGTATTGTATGACTGGAACTTAGACTTCTTAATATAACAGAGTCATCACGTTTCATGCATATGTTGTTTCATTGTATTCTATTCTATTCTATCTAGTTTACTCTAAATGATATATGTATTGTTTGCTTATGCATGCATGTATGGACTATTCTATATAAGTATGTATGAATCTTTCTGAAATGTGTTGCTGGTTTAACCATCACTTTGGATTGCTAGCTAACTTGCTTTCCAGCTTGTGATGCATCTTCTCTTGTGTGTTCCCTTCCAAGCCGAGTACTATTATAGGTTTCCAAGGGACGCACTCATCTCAACCCCCATGTGTTAGAACCTCTCATGCACCTTCCTTGACTCGCTACAGCTGTCACACCCTTGCTACCAATAGAGTCATCTTACTTGCCTCTATATGAAATCATGGTCAAGGCATTACCATACGACCCAGTGTTAGGACTCCTACACCAAACGATCTGAGGTGTAATTGGGACTTCTTACCAGGGAGATCCCCTAACATGTTGGCGGGTCCAACACCGTCAACACTGCTTAATCTAGTTACCTAGATTTTCAGGATTCATTTCTCCATCATAAATAGGTAGTTCAAATTTTACATCAAGTTTCAAAAGAGATGATTTCTTAGGTTTCTTTTCTGTTTCAGAATCAGAACTGGAACAAGAAGAATAAGATGATGATGATGATGGAGATGATGGAGGAGAAGGAGGTTTATCAACCTTGCATTTTCCCTTGTCTTTCTTCAATGTCTTTGAAGAAGAAGCTACATCTCTCACCTTCTTATATTCATAGAGTTCTCCCAACATCTACTGCATGCTAAAAAACATTTGTTGAAATTTTTCGTGATACAAGATCTTTCCTTCAAGAGTTTCACCTGCATCGGATCCTGTCATTATCGATCGATGAGTGAATTTTTCTTTCCAATTTCTGGATCGAACTCCTCAAGTGTTCCTTCTCCCCATCACAACCTAGATCTGGCTAACATTCACTTGGCAAAAATTGTACAAAACGCGCAAAAATTGTACAAAACGCAACCTGCTCTGATACTAAATTATATGATCTGAAATGGATCATAAATAAAACTCAAGTAGAATTAAATATTTTCCAACATTGAACTGATTGTTAACTCGTTCTCTTAATGTGGAAGAATGAAGGAAAGCAATTGATTTACGACTTAATAAAGAACTTAAGAAGCATCATTAAACATGAAATTGCAGAAAAAATAGAGATAGAAGAAAACAAACATTGATTATGAAGTTCATCCCTGATGGACTACGTCTCTTTGTCTGGTTTCAATATGGGCGTTCGCTTTATTAAGGATTGATCCAAGGAATTTTCTACATAGAAAAATGCCAGACTGAACATGCTCCTAGGCACCTCTGGTCTCTATCAATAGAAGTATAACTCTCCTATATTTCCAATGCCTATCTTGATTCCCAATTCTGCCTCCGAACGACCAAGAAACACTGGAAACAAAATTTTCTCTCTCTCATAGAATCTGATTACAAAATCTTCAAAATTACTCTAATGTCTTTCATCACGAGCAATGGACTGAATTTATAGTGTGCAGGCTAGGTTCAAGTCAAACCTCCTAGGCCAAACATGGTAAGTGGTTGAATTTATTCAATTCATTAGCCTTAGTCTTTTCACATAGTGACACCTTAGCTTAATAGTTACATGGTGGTCTAATAATAAACATAGTGCAACCATTAAAAACCCAAAAATGACTTTGGATTGGCACAAATCCGTTGGTGGTCAACTGACAGAAGTTGTACCCCTAGTGGTCGACTGAATGACTACCACATTGATGGTCAACTCTGGTGGTTGTGACTATAGTTGTGGTCTTCTCCACTGTGGTTTAGCACCATACTGATAGATGCTACGGTTAGGCAGGTGTTGACATGATCCTCTGCCACAGTTGCGGTCTCCCTTGGCAGTTTCAATCTACAAATGGTGCGGTGAATGCAATCCCATTCCTATGCTAGCAGTTCCTTCTGATGGTTCCGATGCAGTCTAGGACTGTGTTGTTAAGTCTGCAATTAATTGCTTGTCTATTCACATGAATCTTTGTTGCGGTTCCGACATGGTTAGCTGTTGCGGTTTGGGAATGTATTAACAATTGTTTTAGTTTTTGCTAGGACCTAGGATTAGATCTTGAACATAGGATCAAGACCTTAGTGTTAGGACTTAACACTTTTTACATCACCACACCATTCATTCAGTTTTGACCTAGCCATGAAACACCCTGAAGACTCTCATCGGACAAATTAACGGAACTGAAGAGCTGAAGATGAACTAGACTTCCCTGTCGAACTGGAATGATGTAATATCCTCCTGGATCATCTGGTCTACCCTCCTCTGTGATTAGGTTTATTCCTAAAGCTTGGCAGTTGGATTCAAATAAAATCTTGGCCAACCCTTGCCCTTTGATGAGCTTGGTAGGCTTTATTTCTAGCTCATATTCTTGTATTTTAGCTATCCACCTGCCCCTCGTTCCTTCGTTGTCTCCCTGCACCAGGATGTCCTTGACTACTATCGTTGGGACAAACGTTGTGATTTCTTATTGTGGCACATACATACGAAATTCCTTCAGAGCCTTGACTAGTGCTAGGCTTGTTTCTCCGGTATATTATATTTCAACTCAGCATACCTTAGGACTTGGCTGAAAAAGGCACTGGGTTGCTCGTAACCTTATTTATTTTTCTATAGCATCACTGTAGTGATAGTATGTGGAGAGGCGAAAGAAAATATCTATAAAGGCACTAAATAGTGGGGGCTGACTAACAATGGGGCCTCAACCAAAGCTTCTTTGATTCTAATGGAGGAGCCACGGGTGACAAGGCTCTACTTGAATTCATTTGCCTTCTTAAGCATGTTTGTAGTACCCTTGACTATCTCTGCATAGTTGGGTATGAATCACCTCAAGAAATTTATCCTCCCAAAAAGGTCTAGACTTCTTTCTTATTCTAGGGCAGAGGAATATGGTTGATGGCTTCGACTCGTTTTGGATCGACATTCACACCCTCCTACACTACTATATGCCCTAGTAGCTTCCCCTCGCTTAGGGAAAACTGCGATTCTTAGGATTCAGAGAGAGACCATACCTCCTGCATTTCTCAAAGGTGAAATTTAAGTGGAGGATGTGCTCTTCATCATTCTTGTAAAATACTGTGATGTCGTCCAAGTAGACCACCATGAATTTGTCTTTCTCCCATATGAAACATATGTCCATAGCTCTCTAAAATTTGGCCCCTGCATTTATCAGCCTGAAAGGCATGAAGGCATAAATGAATGTTCCCCACAGGGTGGTGAAAGCAGTCTTTTTCTAATCCTTGGGGTGAACTGCCACTTAGTTGTATCCAAAGAACCCATCCATCATGGACATTATGGCTGAACCAACCACCTTCTACAATATATTATCCATCTTGGGTAGCGGGTAGTTTTATTTCATAAACACCCTATTTAGATTATGAAAGTCTAAGCATAGCCTTATCTCTCCATTCTTTTTCTGGACAGGGACCAAATTAGCTACCCACTCAGAGTATCTTAAAGGTACTATGATCTTTTCCTATAGCATCTTCCTTACCTCCTTTTCAATGGAAGGGAGTAAGAGCAGATTTATATGTCTGAATTTCTTCTTGTATGGTTTTACTCAACTCTTCAAAGGAATATTATGTTGAATGATGTTAGTATCAAATGTTTTTAAATCATCATAAGACCAAGAAAATACATCCTTGTCAGTTTTGAATAGATCTAAATACCTTTGTTTGTACTGCAATGGGATTCCTTTCGATAGCCTAATCCTTTGATCCGATGTTGCAGTCTTCTACTTGATCATCCATCTCAAGATCCATTTGTTTGGATGCTATGTTGTCTTTATTAAAAAATATTTCCAGTGGAACATGTCTGCGAGGGATGGTGTTCCCTTTCAGTTGCAAAATTTTCCACCTAGCCATTATGTCTTTCCACGAAGTGGCTTCTTGCTTCTTCTTCTTCTTGATCGATGGTGGAATGGGTGAAATCCCCAGTCACTTCTATAAATATTTTCACTTGCTCTTCATCTTTGAATACCTTCCAATGCTTGACATTATCAGGTATTGAAGGTCTGTATCTAACTTCTACCTCATATCTGAGGAGTGGATTTTGGGGAGCCTAAAAGTGTTGGCTACTACCGTAAGAGAGTCAACCATCCTGTCTTATTAGTTGGGTAGAAACTGGATATCAAAGCCCAGGATGAATGTTAGGGTCCAACCCTAACCCCCTTATTTATGTAATACGGTGGAGTCATAGTTATAGTTATTTAAAGAGTCAATAAAGCCCGTATTAATAATTGTAAGTGGTTGACCCGCATTTAAAGAAAGGGACCACAGTGAGTTGCAAAATGGGCCATGGTATTAGATATATGGTATTAAGAGAACCATGGTACTGACCCATGGTATTGCATGTATGAATCCTATATAAAGGATAGAGTCTCCCCATTAAGAAGCGTCATGTCTTAGTTTTTAATCGAGCCCTGCTCTATTAGAGGTTGCCCCCTCGAAGAGGCAAGTGAACATTGCTTTCATATCTGAATAATAAAATGCATGCTATTAATTCTCATTTTGTTATATGTTCTGGGCTGTGTTTCTTCATATATTTGGTATTCTGGCATCTTCTCGCAGGTCAAGAGCATAACAAGTGGTATTAGAGCACTTTCCAAGGCCAGTGGTATCTCCATTTTTTACAGAATTTTTTTGTGGCTAGAGACGTGTTCCGATGTCTTTAAACCATGGGATCTATCGTTGAGTGCATAAACATGTGGATTTGGGGAGGCATGAATGCAGGAAATACAAGAGGTGGTCACGCTTGTTGGACTCCCTTGTAACCCTTTTGGGTACCCCTTCGAGTAGTAGCGCATTAGACAGAACTGTGCACAGACTGTCTTCCACGTACCCTCTGGGTATATAGGAAGCCCCCTAGGCTCACCTAAAACCTCGCCATAGATAAATTGTCAATCGTCTTGCTGCTACAGTACACCGAGAACAACACTCAGGGATATGACTCGCGCGTACGATAGGGTAGTCGGGTAGTACGGCTAAGGGTATGGTTGATCCTCCTTAGTTAGTGCCCTGAAAGATTGGGTCGAGCACTACTATTGGACCCTTATGTATATTGTGATCTGTAGCACCTAACATTCTTTCAGACCATAGTTCCCTCATCTCTAATCTCCCATTATCTTCTTTGCTAGATCAGATCTAGCAGTTGGGGTTTTGTCGTCGCCACAACAATTAGATCCACCAGTTCAGGGTCTACCACCATAGTACCATTCATATCTAGCAGCTAGGGTTATTTCGCCACCAAAGTCCAACTCGCCTTCAACAGTTGAGGGTTTCACAAATAGATCTGACCATTTTTGTAGGGAGGTTGGTGGCTCCTATACCCTCGGGTGATTCTTGCAGGACATTGGGCAGGATTAACTTTTTTGGAAGTTGGCCACTGTAGTATTGATAAGCATGGAGTAAAACTCCTTTCGGAGTTAAAACAAAAACAAAAACAAAAAAACAAAAAAATTCTGAGGCCCTCCTAGGACGCTTATAAGAGACTTAGCCCATAAGAATTAGGATGACAAGTTGAGTGTGGTGGTACCATTCACTTGTCAACTTCAATTTTCGGGCGGTCCCAAATTTTTTTAAAGTGACAACAAGTGACCAAGATCTGTGTATGGTAGAAACCAGAGCTAAAGTCATGGCCAATGAGAAGATCGAGTGCCTTGAACATAGGTTGGATACATTCCAGAGCCTAATAGACAATATGTAGCAATTCATGGACCAATTAAAACCGAGCGGGTGAGGGTTGCATCAAGAGGCACATGGTTGTGATGAAGACCTGGAAGGAGAATCTAGCCATCATATTCACTTCCATGGAAATCACCAACATTCCCACCCTCGACCACCCAAGATAGACATGTACAAATTTGATGACTCTAATCCGGTAATATGGGTAGCACAATGAAACAATATTTCACTCTAAATCACATTGTAGATGATGAAACTAAACTACATTTGGGAGGCCTTTACTTGGACCAAGAAATATGGAAATGGTGGTAGTGGCATCAGAAATTCTACCCAAGGACAATTAATTGGCAGGGGTTTGTAAAATCCATTTGTGACCGCTTTGACCGTGAATCTAATTTTTTAGGTCATCTTACTAAGCTCAGACAGATAGGCATAGTAAATGACTATATTACAGTCTTTGAGACATTGACCTTCCACACATCAGGTCTAGGAGATGAATTCTACTTGGAATGTTTTATAAGTGGTCTCAAAGAAGCCATCCAAGCCCACATCCGGATGCACCACCCAACTATATGGATGGAAGCTTGCACAATGGCTATCGAAGTGGAACATGATTTAGTGGCACAGTCGCCTCGTCCAAATTTCATAGCCAAGGGACGCCCCACCCAAGCTCAGGGCACTACCCAAACACTTAAGGTTCAAAAGGTGTCCCCCGCAGAAATCACTGAAAGAAGAAATAAAGGATTGTGTTACTACTGTGATGACAAATACTCCCTGGGGCATAAATGCAAGGAACCCAAATTCTTTCAAATTGATGATACTGATCACAATTCATCTAAGGAATTCCCAACTTTTGAGGGACCATAGGAGGAATATGAGGACAACTAGTAGCACAATGACCTCCCAGCTACACCAAAAGAACCAGTTATCTCGCTCCATGCTTTGGCAGGGATTTCTTCTCCCCAAACTCTCAAAATCAGAGGTTTTATTAAACATCGCCCAGTAGTAGTATTGATTGATAGTGGAAGCACGCATAGCTTTATCCATCAGAGAGTCGCAGAAGTTGCTCATTGTTTTTTCATATCAGTCTCTAATTTCCAAGTCTAGATTGCTGATGGGGGGGACAATGAAATGTGAAGGCCACTGTGAAAATATCAAACTTCAAATGGGAGATTACCATCAAAATGGGTGGTTGTGACATTATCTTGGGTGTTGAATGGTTCCACACGCTAGGCCCAATCAAAATGGATTTATAGGAGTTATATATGAGCTTTAAGCAGAATGCCACACGCATACCCTCCGTGGACTCGAGGCAGGTACTCCTTCTATCATCATCTCGCACCGAATGGAAAAGTTGTTAAAAAGTGACCATCATGGAGTTATCGCCCAATTTAATGCCATCCAGGCCATCGAGCCCACTACTCTTCATATTCATCCTGAGATGCAACAGGTCTTAAACAACCATCCACAAGTCTTTGACAAATCTCACGAGCTTCCACCCTCTAGAGGGGAATATGATCATAGCATCACTTTGGTCCTAGGGGCACAACCACCGATGTGCTCACATATAGATACCCTTTCACCCAAAAGAATGAAATTGAAAAAATCATCAAGGAACTCTGAGAAGCCAATGTCATTCATCCTAGCATCAGTCCTTATTTGTCACCTATGGTCATGGTGCTCAAGAAAGATGGGGAATGGCACATGTGTCCAGACTTCAGGGCCCTCAACAAGCTCACGGTCAAAGATAAATTCCCTATCCGAGTTGTTGATGATTTTCTAGATGAACTAAATGGTGCTCAATTCTTTACTAAGCTAGATCTTTGCTCAGGCTATCACCAAATACACATGAAAGAAGTAGACATTACCAAGACTGCTTTCCAAACTCATGAAGGCCGTTATGAGTTCCTGGTCATGCCATTTGGTCTCTATAATGCCCCATCCACTTTTCAAAGCCTCATGAATCACTTGCTCAAACCATATCTCAAAAAATTTGTCCTCGCTTTCTTTGATGACATTCTCATCTACTGCCTGACCTAGGAAAAACATGTTCAGCATGTATACCTGCTCTTGCAACTGCTCCAGAAGCATAAATTATTTGTCAAATTGTCCAAGTGATCTTTTGGCATGAAAGAAGTCGAGTATTTGGGCCACATTTGGGGCGTGAATGTGTTAGGGTGGATCCCAAAAAGATCCAAGCAATTTAGGATTGGCCCCAACCAAATACCTTGAAGAGTTTGAGAGGATTCTTGGGTCTCACCGTCTACTATCACAAATTTGTCTACAATTATGGTCGCATTGCTAGACCCCTCACTCACCTTCTCAAGAAAAAAGCATTCCTCTGGACTGATGAAGCACAAGAAGTGTTTATGGCTCTCAAATAGGCCATATGTTCCACTCCCATATTGGCACTACCCGACTTCACCAAATATTTTTTGATTGAATGTGATGCTTCAGGTACGGGTATTGGGGTTGTCTTAATGCAAGAAGGTCAACCCTTGGCCTTCACCAGCCAACAACTAAGTGGGAAACATCTGGAACAATCTACCTATGAGAAGGAGATGATGGCCATCTTACTTGCAGTGGATACCTAGTTCCCATACTTATTGGGACGGTGTTTCCAAATCCACATAGAACATCAAAGCCTCAAATATTTTTTGGAGCAACGGCTATCCTCACCACAGTAAAATAAATGGCTAGCCAAAATTTTGGGATATTATTATGAGCTAATTTACAAAAAAGGGCACAAAAATGTCGTAGTGAATGCTTTATCACACCAATTTGAAGAGGACAGCACCCTGCTAGCAATCTCTCTTCCCATTCTATATTGGATTGAAGAAGCCCACAAGGAATGGTTTTCACATCCTTCACTCTCCCAACTCATTAATAACTTGCGAGCAAATCCTAATTCCAAAGTGGGCTACTCTTGGAAGGATGAGATTCTTCGCTACAAGGATAGAGTAGTGATATCACTGACATCCACCCTCAAAATGTGCATATTGGCAGAGTTGCACTCATCTCCCACTGCAGGTCATGCAGGCTTTCAGGAGACTTATGCTCGCACTCATCGCTCCTTCTTTTGGATAGACATGAAAACTGAAATTCTTACCTTTTTAGCTAAATGTGATGTGTGTCAGTGCCACAAAGGAGAAACAGTCAACTCTCGAGGCACTTTACAACCATTTCCCATCCCTTCCTCAAACTAGATGAATGCTTCTATGGATTTCATTACTGGTCTTCCGAAGTTAGGCAACAAGTTAGTATTCATGGTGGTTGAGGACAGAATTTATAAGTATGCTCATTTATGCACCCTACCCCACCCATTTACCCCCACTTTGGTGGCTCAATCTTTCATGGACCAGATCTTCAAACTACATGGCATGCCCACTTTCATTGTGTCTGATCATGATCCACTCTTCACCAGTAACTTTTGGCAAGAAATTTTCAAGATACAAGGCACCCAAATCCAACTAAGTACTTCCTATCATCCCCAAACTAATGGTCAAACTGAAGCAGTCAACAAATGTTTGGAGACCTACCTTAGGTGCTTCACTTCAGAAAAGCAACATCATTGGGTACAGTGGTTACCTCTAGCTGAATGGTGGTATAATACTAACTATCATGCCACCACCAAGATGACTCCATATGAAGCAGTTTATGGTCAACTCCCCCCTTCACCTACTTCTTATATCCCTGGATTCTCTAAGGTGCAAGCAGTGGATCAACTCCTATAGAACCGTGCAATCATGCTAGCTCATCTCAAAGATAATCTCCATCAAGCTCAGAATAACATGAAGCAACAAACAGACCAACATCATTCAGAGTGCACATTTCAAGAAGGGGATCAGGGATTCTTGAGGTTGCAACCATACAAGCAAACATCACTCAAAGACAAGGGTCGTCAGAAATTATCTCCAAAATTCTACATACCTTATCAAATACTTCAGCGCATTGGAGAAGTAGCCTACAAGCTAGCCATGCCACCCACTGCAAAAATCCATCTCGTCTTCCATGTATCATGCCTCAAGAAAGTGGTGGGGAACAATTACAGAATTCAAACTAGTCTACCTGAATTGGATGAAGAAGTTTCAATCTGGCTCCAACTTGAACAGGTCCTTGACACGCTAGAATGACATTTGTGTGGCCGCATGATCAAGGAAGTCCTCGTCAAGTGGAAATACACCTCTCCAGAAGATGCGGCCTGGGAACTAGCCACTATTCTTCAACAGTTTCTGCAGCTTCAACCTTGAGGAAAAGGTTATTTTTATGGGGGAGGGGTATCGGGCTACCCTCCAGAGATACGAAGCATTTATCCTCGGGTTACAAATGACAAAAAAGATGAATATCGGGCTACCATCCAGAGATACCAACAATATTCCAACTCCATTTCCCTCTTTTGAGTTTTCTCCATCAAAGTAAAATATCCATACTTCATTTTCATTTAAGTGTTGGTATTCCAACTGCCTTGTCAGGTGTACTGATGCTTCTTTTAAGGTGTTCTCATCTTCTTCTAAGAATAAGCAGGAGAGGTCATTTTCTTTTCTATGAGCTGGGGAGTTTTTTGAGCCTTTAGTTGGGGTCACAATTTTCACAAACCTAGATTCTTTGTACAGTCTCCTTTGTTCACCTCCAAACATGGGGAAAATGGCATAAGTTAGATCTAACTTAATGAAGGCCCCCACCTTGGAACCCCAAGATCTAGATAATAGCATGGCGAAACACAAAGGTATATCGACTACCACTATGTTCATTACCACACTCTTCAAAGGGATCTGAGCCAAGTTCACCACCAAAACCTTTATCATTCCTAAGCACTTGACCCTCTCAGAATCAAAGGAGTACAAGTCATTGTATGATCTGGTGATCTCCAAACCCAGTTGTTCTATCACTGATAATGGCATGAGGTTGTGTGAGGCTCCAAAATCCAACATGAAATTGTGAAATAAAAGATCAGGGGTCACCAAAGTCACATAGAAAGGTGCAGTAGAAGGATCAGGTTCTTCTACATGCAGCCCAAAGACAACCATTAGCCTTTCCTCTTAAAGGTTTAGTGAATCATGGGTGGGTGAAGAGACGGGTGGATGCATGAATTGAGAGACTTGAGCTTTATAAGTAGGCTACTTTAGAAGCTCATTTAAAGGAACAAGAATTTTTAGCTTTTCAAGCTCCTTCTGGAGATTAAATGAGGGTTGGACTTTTTCTATACCTCTTACCTTTGTTCCTTCTTCCTTACCACTAGCATTTTTCAGCAGAGTAAGTGCCTCCTTTTTTGTGTGTCGCTCTGAATTATTGCTTTCCTCATTAGAGGATACTTTTATCTTGGAAGGGTCAGGATTCAACTTACCTTTCCCTTTATTTAGTACTAGGGGAACAACTTGAGGAGCAGTTTTCTCTTGTTGTTCTGGTTCTCTTGACCTCTTATTTGAAGATCTTAGATCATACTTATGTTGTCGTTGTGCATTCATGAAATTTGAAAACTGTTTGCAACAATAATCTATATCTTCCTCATCTGTTATTGTCTCTCTATCATGATTGGCCTCCTGGTGAGCCATATTTTCATGTTCTTCTTCAGGGAAAGTGAAATATAAGTTTCCTTGCATCTCCTATGTATCTGATGATTGTTCATCGGGACCATATTCTAAGTATAAAGGATGAGGTTTTTGATCCAAATGTTCCTTTATTTCCAATGGGAGTATTTGTAATGGAGGCCTTCTATACTATGGGTTATATCCCCGATTGTTTCCTTGAGCGTTCTATTTAGATAGACTCTTGTTCTTAATTTCAAGCTTTCCAACCTTTTGTGATAAAGTCCTGATGAGTTTGTCTAGTTCATCCCACTTCGGGTCTAATGATTCTTTATCTCGACTAGAGGATGAAACTTCTTCTTTCCCTATTTTATACTCAATAGGTTCATGATTTACCCTTGACTTCCCTGCCAAAGTGAGATTGTCTTCCACCTCAAGAGCATCAATCTGAAGCTAATCTAGAGTGAGAGGCTTCATTTCTATTAAGGTAAAACCAACATTAGACTCAAAATCTCCCAAGAAAACCACACGAGCAACAGCAGGGGCAGGCTTTATTTCACCAAGCAAGTTCTTATACAGTTTGTTGAACCTTTACCTTTTGATAAACTCTAAAGTATCCTCTTTCAGATTTTTTCTTATGGAATTAAACACTGTGAGGAGGTACTCATTGTCTCTCTTTTCACCCCATTTTTGGATGAAATAGTTTTCAAGTTCCTCCTGGGTAGTGATGGAGGCATTGGGTAGGCCTTTGGACCACTTTCTGGCCTCTCCATTGAGGGATTGTATAAAAAGTCCCATGACCACATCCAGTTGTTCCACGTTTAGGTTCTCAGCAAAAGCACAGAAGATTTCAATGTGTCTTTGTGCTATATTGTCATATTCCCCATTAAATCTAAGAATAAGCTTTAGGTAATCTTGGGGCATAGCACTTAGGGGCTGAGGTAGATCAAGAGGTGCATACTTATTTAGAAAAAATCCTGGAAGAGCCATCTGGATTAATGGAGGAGGATTAAAATTTTCCTGAGGAACTTGGATCTAAGCCATAGTGGTAGGAGTGACTAGACTAGTAGTAGGGTATATCAGGGCCTTAGGAGTAAGTCTTGAGTAGTGAGCAACAATGGGCTGAGAGCTAGATGAGGAGGTTGCAAAGGTTGATGAGATGATAGCACATGCAGGGGGAGTTTTCTCTTCCAAACTTTCCTAAAAATTAACTTTTATGGGTCAGATACAAATGGGGATTTCTACTGAGATGTATCTGAGCAAGTGTGAGGCCTTTTAAAATCTAGGGTGATGAATGATAATGGGGGGTGTGGAGTCTACAAGGTGATGTGGATGCAATCAAATCAAACTTCACTCACCTACACAAAGAGTGTTCAACTTGTCGTATCCCAGGGGAACAAACCTTCAATACGGTCCCCGATAATGGCGCCAAAAGATGTTGTAGCTCCTAGAGACAACCTTGGATTGCTTACAAGATGAGTGCCTAGGAACATCTAGATCTCGTGTGTCTCATATGATTTTCTAGGAATGGAGACGTCACATATGGTTTATGTCTATATATATATATATTATATATATATATATATATTATAATTATATATATATATAATAATATATATAATAATATATATTGGGTTGGTTATTCTCCTAAAGGAGTAAGACATGAATTTCTAGTAGTTCTTCACATGTACATATCTCAGAAATATGCATAGAATAGTGGAGGTCGAGTAGTTCAAGGACTTGCAATTTAATAAGCTTTTGTAGAGTGGATGAGAGAGGATAAGGAAAAGGAGAAACTCCTCACATAGAGCATAAGACTTTAAGAATTAAGAATTAAGAACACATAGAGCTTGAGGAATTAAGAACTTCTATAATTATTTGAGTCATAGGTAGATATAATGGATAAAGGAGGGTTTGACTAATATGATCCATGTAGCACAGATTTAAAGACATAATCTCAATAATCTCTACAGGCACATGCATAAACAATATCGATGCAAATGAATCTGTGATATAGTTACAGGCACTTGCATTAACATATTAATACAAATGAATCTGTGGGGAAGCTTGGAGTATTTCTAGCAATTGTAATTGCATGAATTTAGAGAAGAAACATGAACATAAAATGGGTTTTAACATAGGAATAACA
This sequence comes from Pinus taeda, assembly GCA_000404065.3. NCBI lineage: Eukaryota > Viridiplantae > Streptophyta > Pinopsida > Pinales > Pinaceae > Pinus > Pinus taeda. The sequence continues at coordinate 447,695 of APFE030091849.1, forward strand.
TATTGTAATACTTGAAGGGTGGAATCACCACCATTTCATCGATATTCTGAAAGATTTATCTCACAAAGCCATACAGTCTGAAAATAACATGTAGTGTTTTCTTTAGAATTTTTGAACCTTTGTTAAGTCTTGCTTCCTCCTATTTATCAGGAGAGGAGGAGCCTGGACATTCATTACATCAAAAAATATCTTCATCCCAGTCCCAGCTATCAATTTGACTAGCTGTCTAGGCTGGGGATGGCTCTGTGGCCCAGAATATTACAGAATTAATGGCCTCATTAAAAGGAGGAAAATTGTAGGACAACAAACATGTCAAAATTAAATGAACATGATAGGAATATATCTTTGCACCCATCTCTGTGATTACCGCTACTTCAAGTTGCAGTTTGGTGCTTTGCATGGGATCTTATGTTGCTCAATTGGCTCCCGTCTTTTCTGCCTTTACTACGTGAACGACTTGTTTTGTGGAGTAGGGAGTGGATCACTGTGAATGACTATCACGAAGTAGGAATGGAGTGTGTCCAGGCAGTCCTTTGTTGTGTAGAGGAGCAAGGCTCCATGCCGAGTCATTAAGTCTTGTTGAGCCTCCCCATATTGGCTTAATGTTGCATCATACTACATTCAATGCTTCAACTGTTAACCCATACGCCCTTTAAAGCTCTACACAATCCTTTCAGTGCTCTGATACACTTGGGGATGCATTTACGACGTCACAAGTAGCCCTTCGGGTGCAGGCTTTTATCATTATACATTAAGAAAAAGGAGAGTTCAAATGCCCCTTGGCCCCCTTTGGTATATCCTTTTTTTGCTTCACTTATCACATGACCATGGGCTATGACGAAGTGTCGTGTCCTCTGCCGCTAAAGCCTTCAGGCTCCTATCCGACGCCTTTTTCCTTTGTTATATGAAACCCCGCACTTTAGCGCTTTTCAATGGTTGCCACTGTTATTTCTCCATGAACCATGTGATCGCCAATCTGCAAGGTCGGGCAGACTTGCCTGGACACGGTGGTCTATAGAATGCATCACATAAAGTATCACATCCATGGGAGGGTGTTGAATGAGCATGCAACCTTTAAAAAGGGGTAGACCCGACAGGCCTTTAAATCCAATGTATAAAATATTGCATTCAGGGAGTTCCTGCACATCGCAATCATAAGCCAGAAGAGACTGAGGTGTAAGAGTGCCTTGACCTGTGCGTTCGCCAATCATCGATCTGCAGGGGTGACGTCATTACTGCCACGTGTGACCCTGTGAGTGGTGACATGTGTCACCCTATGAGTAGTGATGTGTGTCACCCTATGAGTGGTGACATGTGTCACCCATAAATTCCCCTATAGGACCCCTGAAAATGCCACGTGTCCTCTATACTACTATGTCATTGATGATGTCAACTGTCATGTTAGCCATAAGGACCAATCATATTGCACCACGTGGCCCCCGGGAGGAGAGAGAAAATGGCATACCCGACTGTTATCCGGGAATAGTGTCCACTCGGATGCTGCTATTCCCACTAAGATGGGTGGCTATCTTAGAAGAAAACAATCAAAGTCTACTATTGTTTCCTTTTATGAAAATAGATGAGAGGAGAACCAAGAGAGCCAACCTGAGTCTTGCGCTTGATTTCCTCTCCTTCTTGATAGAGTTTCGCCGCTTCTCCTTTGTCTGCCCAGCTTCAAAAGAACCTGTGGAATCACAGCAACATACTACTATGCAAGAAACA
>APFE030091849.1:449436-474806 GCA_000404065.3 Pinus taeda
ATTTGTCCATTCCCGACCATCGCACCCTACAGAGGAGAAAAATAGTATGCATCACACCCTGTACATTGGGAAGGTGATATGCATCGTACCCTCTGCATGGAGCTTTCAGTATGGTCTAGTTTTGACCATTTATGAGCAGTTTTCAGTGGAGAACTCTGGGAGATGATGTAATCAGTTGACCTTGTTCCTTTAGGCAGTGAAGCAACACTTTTAGGGACTTAAGAGCCCTCAGTTTATGGACATTTGTGATTGGGGTTGAAGTGCCAAAAAATGTCTATTACAGTTGCTCGCTAAAGCATGAGGTCATTAATCTTTTTTAATGTCGGGTGAAATGCTTTACTATGAGGATCTGAAGTTTTTCTGAGCTGGGAGGCGACTTGTAATAAGATACAATACAATACATTATTTGAATTTTTTTTTTCATGATCTAGCTGAGGCGAGCATTCCCATGCTTAGCTTTATAAACTCATTTTCATGTACATAGGAAAGACGATCGTCTGTATGACAGACTGATGATATGGACACATCATCCTTTGAATTGGATGATCATTTGATCGACAATGATGTACACTGGATGTTTTTATATTCCTGAATATATCGCAGCCCGGATGGATGAAACTAGATCCAGGGCCTTCAAAACTCATTTGATCTTCACTCGGAGTACAAGTCAATCCATGTGAAAAATTTTCTGGAGTCGAACATGGAAAGGCATCGCCTGATTACTAGCCAATGATGTAAGCTGTTAACAGGCGCGAGAGGAATCACCAATAATGATAATGACCCTCAAGGTACTACAGTACAATTCAGGTGGTGTGAAAAGGGACTTGGCATCAAATACCACGTAAAATCTCTCGATCGAAGGCCATTGATGTAAACCTGTCGCCAAAAGTGAGAAACTTGCCATTGAGGCATGCAAGCTTCAAAGTACTGAAAGGGTTGTTCCTAAGTCAACTTCTTGGATAATGAATTGATGTCGACAAGAAGCGACCCATCGCAGGAGGGCCTTAATGAATCCCACATCAACGACACGTAACAAAGCAAATGATTTTGGAGGTGAAAACAAACTGACGATACAAGGTTTAGGGTGGCGGTCATGAAGGAATGAAGCATGAATGTATTACAGTGGGTGAGACACAGGTGAATTGTCTAAATGAATTCTCTTGAACATATCGACGACACTGACGATGGATTTGTAGCGTTAACCCCAAATATGGATGGTGTGATGGACCAATGGTGAAGACCAGTGAACAGAATAACCCAACCCGACATGGATGTAGAAGGAAAGTGTCATGTCCAAGAGCGACTTGCTACCAATAAATTTTCTTCTTGTTTTCTTCCCAATTTTCCCTAGTCATTGTTGACCAGTACCTCTTTATTTTTGTCAAGCTTGAGGAGGATAACATATGCTTGTTCTATAATCCGCCCTTCGGGAAAACCTGTCGCTATATTTTAGCGAGCCTAGCGACAGTGAAACTCATTCTCGTCCATTTGGATGAGTTTGTCACTATTCAGTTTTAACGAGTTTAACGACAAAGATAACTCAGTCTCTTTCAATTTTAGAGAGTCTGAAATAAACGGAAAGAAGACTGCAAAGATTCTTTTTCGTTGTATAATCCCTTAAGTCCGAAAAAGCGTAAAATAATACAAAAGGGATGAATTTTCGATAGTTTTAACGAGCCGAATAAGACAAGGGCTCGATCTTTTTGTGTAATAATCCCTCAGGTCCAAAAATATTAAAATCTAGAGGAGGGATAACACTTCCGATGCTTTTTAACGAGCTAGAGAGGTCAATCGCTCGACAATCTTTTCATATTTTACAAGTCAGGTGAAAAGAGCTTAAAGAAGACTCGTTTTTTAGGAACGAGTGATGGTTTCGGGTAGCAGCTAATTCCAGGTAAAATTTGGAATTTTCCAATCACGGCAGTGTCACAAGGATGGCTAACAGAATCAATCTTCGCAGATGTTCCTCGAAGGGGTAAACAATCATATGGGGCTGAATGATCAGCTAAAAACAGAGTGGAGGTGATGGCGAGAACACGACCAAGGCTCAAAAGCTAGCGATAAGTCATTCACAATGGTTATTTACCGGTTCATTTTTTAATGAGCTTAAACGCTCGAGGAGACACTTGCTCATAACTTATGTTTATTTTTTAACGAGCTTGAACTATGCGCTAAAACTTCTCGTGGAGAGTTTATTTTTTAACGAGCTTGAACTCTGCGACAACATTTCTCGCCAGTCGTATGATAAGAAATGTCTCATTCGAGATGCTATTTTGAAGTGGCTTACATCTCTCAAGCTTTGCCACGGATCCTTTCTTTATCCAAGTTAGGAAACGACTAGCCTTACAGGTTTAAAGGGTTAGAGGTCCTAAAAATTTAAAAAATAAATAGCCACTCTTCGCTTGCATGCGGAAAGTTTTGCATGCCCCTAGGTATAGCGAAGTAGAGTTTCCAGGTTACCCTTCAATTTGCAGACAAAACATTTGTTCTATCGAGAAAGGCCTACCTTCTAACGGAGGTATATTATCCAGTATAATTCCCTTTTCCTAGACGGACGGGTATCGGAATAGTGATATATCCTTCACCGAAACCTACCCTATACCCAAAGTTTTTCTGCCGAAGCAGACTAGGGTGCATGCCCCCTGGGTTTCAGTCACATCTTCCTGAATCACTCGCGCTCATCAGGTGGACAGACTAGAGACCGATGAGACATTTCTTGCGTGAAAAGACCATTTAGGGATGGCATTTAACTATTTGTGATGTGTGAACTGGGGAATGGCATTTGGTCTACGAGCTTGACCATTCTGTCTTCGTGCGGAAAACACATTACTCTAAAGAGTGAGGAGACGATGGCTCCCATGCAATAAATATAGTCACGTCCAAGGAGTAGATTATAATCTAAAGGTCCTTGAACTACCATAACGTTGATGTGAACAGTCTTCCTTCTCAAAGTAATGGGCACATTTGGAAGGATCCCTAAAGGTCGATTGGTTCCCTTGTCGAAGCCTGTTAGATTTCTCATTTAAGGCAAAAGCGATGGCGAACCAAGCGCTTTCCAAGCAGTTGAGGAAAGGATACTCACAAAAGCCCCTTCATCAATGATGGTACCAAACATAACCATTATGTAAGCTTGTACAATGATTATGAATGGTACACTAGCTGGTAAACGGGGTCTGCCTAGTAGATTCCAGTCAAAGGAAACAACTAGGTTGCTTGGTGGTGGGACCGAATTGACGGCCGGATATGACTCTGATGAAATTCTTCTTGCGATAAAGGAACGAGAGGACTGCCCCCAAGCTCATCGGAGTCTGTGTTGATGAAAATAATTTGAACATTGTCGTTCTCTTTCTCTTCAGTGACGATATCATTCGAAGATGAACACTCTGAAGGCAAGACCGGGTCAACTACTATATCGACCCTTTGACTTTCGTCTGGTATGGATTCAGAGGGTTCATTTTCAATGATAGACGCTTTGGCTGACCACAATGATGGGCCAGCCAAATTTTCAACTGGTGGAGGACTTGGCAAGAGTTTTTTATATCCAGGAGGAAGTCGTAGCGGTGAAACCAGACGATCATCCAAAACTCTTTTGGCCTCGTCAAAGAAGGGACAACGGTGGACGGCGTGACTGCCTTCACACAACTTACAAGGAAGTTTAGGATTCCTTCTTTGTCCATGTGCTTCACTTTCACTGGTTGATGGTGAGCGTTCAACATGATCGCTAGAGGTTGATGCTACCGGATTGCGCAAACGAGGAGACCAGTGCCTTAAGATCCGAGGGATGCAGGGGAAATCTCGGTGATAGTGGTCTCCATTGCAAATGACACAAGGAGATTTAGGTTTTGACTGTGCGGTGTGTGAATTTTTTCTAGACGATACTTGGTTGCCCCCTTTCGATTTTGGTTCCTTTTTCTTCTTTTCCTTTTTCTCTTTCTGCTTCTTCTTCTTCTCAGTTACTTGACTTTTAGCTTTATCGGCTTTATCAAGTGAAGAGGAAGAAGGATAGGGAGAATCAGATGAAGTAGAAGGTTGGGAGGAAACTCTAGTGTCATCTAGTTGTTGATTAGACTGTTCAGGAATTACGGGATTCTGAACGACAGAGGTAGAGAAGAGCCAGACGGGAAAACCAATTGTCAATCCTGGAAGTGACAAAGTGGCCATATGAGGCGGACCAACATCTCCCCAAGAGGAGAAGGGACTAGGATTTCCTCCAAGGGGAAATCCTTGGTTGGTAGACTCCATTTTCTCAACCTGAAGATCAGCAGGGGGAATTAGTGACGTTATTCCGATTAAAATAAATTTTTAGACGCTTGGACACAACTTGTTTTTTCAATTTTAAAGGGTCGAGAAAAAACAAAAGATGACTCTAGTCGCCTTCGATTTTTATTGAGCTTGAAGTGACAAGTGCTCAGAGGAACTTTTCATTTAAGGAGTCTGAAAAGGAGCAAAATGGACTTCTCTCGAGATCTAGGCAGAGAGGATTACCAAACCAATCGCAAAACTGCAGAATACTTTTTACAGTACGGCAGTCAATCTTCCTAAATGCTGTGTTCGGTGCATTGCGATCGATAGGGCGGCAGACATGGCTTCCTAAGAATAAAGGATGCAGCCTATTGTGGTCTCCCAATATATACTTGACAGTACGTGGGAGCACAATTCCGTACTAGCACTTGTCGTCTCAGATTGGAGGAATCACCCAACCAACACTGAAAACAACAGTTACCAGGCTTTACGACGCCGGAATACGTCTCTAGCCTAGACCTCTAGATGTTGTGCGTTAATTTCCAAAGCGTTGTTAGATTCATTGAATTTATTTTAAGTTGATCTTGCTTAACAGTTTTCCTTTCAGGTTCACCATGTGATGTATATATAATTCCTAAAATGCAGTCTAAGATGATAAACAAACATTTTATCTTCTTTCAGCAATGAAAATCCTAGCTACTAAAGGGAAGAAAGTCAAGCATCTTTTCTTCACAAAGCACAGAGCACACGCTAAATGCACAGTCCTAAATCAAGCCAAGAAATCAAAATGAAAATTCACATGCATGTATTGGTTTTCAGCTCTCTTAATGTGTGAATGAAGTTAAGAAAGCTATGTGCAAAATTGAATTACTTTTAAAGCGACAATACTCAACAAAATTCTTTCTCAAAACAAAGTGAAAGCAAGAGAGACACTTTGCAATTTTGAAATGGAAATTGCTTTTCGACACTTTAAAACCAATAATTCAAATCCTATGCAATAGTAATCGTATAATTGACTATCTAGAACAATGGAATTGCTTTCTAAAACTGAAAACGACAGCTATGACACTTTCAGATCTAGAGACGACAGTTCGACTATGCTACTTTTTGCAAAAGATAACTAAAACGATGCACAATACACAAAAACGTTTATAGTTCTTTGCACTAAGGAGGCGGAATAATGCAAGAGAAGGGGGTTTTCACAAAAGCACACTGACTACAAACAACAAAAACTCTTGAATAAGACTGAAAATAGTGAGAAAAATCCACAGTCGAAGGGTAAAGTTAACCCTCCCTTACCATCGCACCTGTTACATAGTGAACTCAGTATGCAGCGCACCTACTTCACTAGGGAAGTGTGATGCATACAGGCTGCCTTGAAGGCAGGGTGCGATGGTAGCAATGCGAGACTTTGAACGGGATTTCACTTACAGTTTGCAATCTAGTTCAGGTGTTTAGGCTGAATAAGTAAAGATCAATGTATGTAAAACACAGGGGTGATCTAAGAGGTTACTAGAGCCACCACTTAGTGCAATTAGATTGCTTGCAGATCTAATGTTTAATTCATAAACAAAACATGGAGATAGACTGAAGCAACATTGATCTACTTTGCATTTGTATGACAAATGCAGTTCAAAGGCTAGCTGGCTTGACTTCAGGCTCCGTCTGTATGTTTATAAAATAAACAAGGATAGATAAGCTAACAAGTAATCTAGTCGCTCCCCAGCGGAGTCGCCATTTTGTTATCTGGGAATAATGTCCACTCGGATGCTGCTATTCCCACTAATATGGGTGGCTATCTTAGAAACAAACAATCAAAGTCTACTATGGTTTCCTTTTATGAAAATAGACGATAGGAGAACCAAGAGGGCCAACCTGAGTCTTGTGCTTGATTTCCTCTCCTTCTTGATAGAGTTCCGCCGCTTCTCCTTTGTCTGCCCAGCTTCAAAAGAACCTGTGGAATCACAACAATATACTACTATGTAAGAAACAAGGATCTAAATTCATAAATAATACAGGATCAGATGTGTATTAACCATATACATGCATATATAAACAAGTACAAAAGAATATGGAAGGAAACAAGAATAGATTTATTTAGATGAAAAGTAGCGAGAGGATTACAACCATGTGCTCTGACCCAACATCATCCTCCAGCTAAGAAGCCCTTCTTCACCCCAAGCAAATCTATATCACCCAACACTGCGAATGTGCACCAGAAAACCAACAGGACTTCTCTATAAGATACAAAATTCCAGCCTCTGGATCTCTGTGATGATGGATCCATATATAGATGATTACAGAGAGGTGAGTCATCTTCTAGGATCTTGATTAGTGTCTTCTCTCTGATAGTTCTTGCTTCCACTTAGAGAATGATGATATCTTACTCATCCCTGGTTGAAAATGGAGTGGCAAGTGTCAGATGGGAAGCTTCTGGAAGATTCCATGATCTTCCACCTCGCATTTTTTTCCTTGCCATTTGTCCATTCCCGACCATAGCACCCTACAGAGGAGAAAATTAGTATGCATCACACCTTGTATACTGGGAAGGTGATATGCATTTTACTCCCTGCATTGAGCTTTCAGTATGGTCCAGTTTTGACCATTTATGAGTAGTTTTCAGTGGAGAAATTCTGGGAGATGATGTAATCAGTTTACCTTGTTCCTTTAGGCAGTGAAGCAAAAAATTTTAGGACTTAGGATCCCTCAGTTTATGGACATTTATGATTGGGGTTGAAGTGCCCAAAAATTTCTATAACAATGTGGGATTTTCTTCATAAGTAAACTTTTCCTTATCTAATTTGATTGATGTTTAGGTCGATTCTGGTCCTCTCAAAAAGAGGAATTCAATGAAATAATTATGTCCATGAAATGAGTTGTCCAAATTGAAATTTGACCTCAGATGCATATATTAGTACTCCCTCTCAACTAGGGAGAATTCCACTTGCATTATGTCATGTGTATCCTATCATCAGATCATATCCAATCTCAAGTAAATCATCATAATGTATTGTTGTTGTTCATATCGATTCATCTCTTTCTCATATCTTGATTAACCCTGCTCATATGCTAAAAATTATTGAATCTAAAGGAAGAATAATTTTATTATTGAAGGGGAGCCTAAGCTACTGCCCTCTACTCATCAGGGAGCCATTGCTACCTCCGAGAATCACTACGAGTGGGGATCCCAATACTACCACTTAAGAAACATCAGTAGGGAGCTAATTATATGACCTGCATCATCATCAAAGAGAATATCATCATGGAGCACATATCAACCTGGAACCACATCGGGGAGCACATATCAACCCAAAATCTCATGAGGGAGCTAAACATCTACAACCCCATATAGGGAAATAGGTGATATAAGGGAGTACATCTCAAACCAAAATCTCATGCGGGAGCTAAACATCTACAACCCGATATAGAGAAATAGATGATGTAGGGGAGCACATCTCAACCCATCTTATTACCCACTGATCTTCCAAGTGATGACCCTCAAGAGTCATGTGGTAAAACAATTGTGTCATATTTAGCTTGGGTTGTACAACCCGAAGTACACTCTCAACCCGTTGGCTAGACGAGGAGCGTAGTCTTAACAAGCCTAGCTTTTGGGTATGATTTCAGCTGGGGTATATTCTAAAGAAACCAAGATAGGGCAGCAATATCTGCAACCCTATGGGTGACAGATAGGGGAGAAACATATATGATCCTATTTTCCAGAGATCCCTAAACCCCAAGAACTCTCCATCTCAATTCCTCACCCTCAAATCATAGACACAGGGGGAAGAGTTGGCTTAGTTTTCTACACCAGTCTTGATCTCTACAAATCAAAAACATATCATCGTGCTCATATCTGGTAATCATCATATCTCATTAGCAACAATATTATGTTAATAAAATCAAATATCATATTAAAACAAAATATACATTTCACAAAAAGGATACCATAGTCATCCTCCCTCTTAACAGGGTGTGAACCACAATCCTAAGATTGTCTCATACAAAAACACTATCTCAATATATAAAGCTATCTCATTGCTATCTATATATGGGATTCTCTGCCAATTGGATCCAATCATTATTATCACAATGTATCCATGTCATATTCATAAATTTCCTAAACAACTTTATGAAGAGCCCTTTTATCTTTCCTCACAATTGGTCATGTTATCCACATCATAATCAACCTCAATCATACTTAAATCTACAAAATTCTCATCCAAAACATCATGTCATATCTCATAGTAAGGTAGCATCTGATTGTGCTCGACAATAATGATCCCAATCATCATGAATACATCCATGCAGACACATATCACAGGAAGAATATCTCAGATCAGAAATTGTTCATCCCAAGCAAATATCTTGAAGGGTATTGGGTGGAAACTCAATGCATATGAAGAGGCTCAATCATGAATTCATTATGCTCAACATATGCGGATGGGTGTTCAAATGAAAAATCAATTCTTTAGTAAACTGTCGATTTCCAAGTCAGGTTAAACAATACCTTTTCATAACTTCTTGAAATTCAATGGGAGTGTCAAAGGATTTCATTCCCACTTTCTAACAGTTCCTTAATAGCTTCACAATACATATATTTTCTTTTCCCAATTTCATAAATCAATTCATCATTTCATGATTCATTATTTTGAGTTTTAGAAGCCAAATCCGTTTTACATTGATCATTAGAGGCTCATTACTTGTGAAGAGTAGACCATGAGTATATAAAATCAAAATCAAAGTCATACCTTGGAACACTTTTGAAGTTGAGGTTTGGATCAACACATCATCTTCACTTCACTAGATAACTCTCAAAGAAGATATATCTAGCTTGGGTAGCTTGCTTCATACAATACTTTATGCAAACATAACACTTTACCAAACCAATATGATCAACCTTACACAAATCAGTACCATGCAATCAAATCAGCTACGTAATATTATCAAATTTTAGATGTCAAATGAAGAAAAACTAATATTAAACTCGTCAATACCACTGTAAAAAATTATTTAGACTAGGATATAGTTAGAGCTCATATGAATGTATTACTTCATCTATTAAAAAATTATCATTTACCAAACAATATCAAACCAGACTTAATCAAGTCATTCACATGATCATAATATAAGTCACTAGATGCAAATGCATACACCAAGAATAGGTTCCATCCACTTATTGTGAGATTACTTAATACTGAATCATATCCATCAATACTTAAACCATTGTGTCAAAGCTAATGATGGCAACACAAAATACCAATATCAACCACTGAAAGATGCTACACCCATTTAGCATTGTTATGAAGGAAAATCATCATACGTCAAATCAAATCATTAGTCATCAAGTCAAATCCAAATTTTCTATCACAAAGAGATCTATAGCCCAAAACATATTTAAACATCAAGTCAAAGTTCTAAGTCATTATCAAGAATCATGTCAAAGCTCTAAACATTGCTTATCTATATGAATAAGCCAAACCATTACAACAATTATCAAATACTGTCATACACAATCCTCACTCATAATTACATATTGATACGCTTATCTTGGTCACCTGAAAACACAAGTTTAGTCAACATATTCACATTATAGTAATTCCAACATTTAAATTTATGTTCTCCTAGAACTTTCTACTGTATGCTCCATGTCTATAGGTCTGACATCCTTCAGGTGAAAAAGATTTAATTTTTGTGTCCTACAGGCATGGTCACACCCATAGCCCTCCCTTCGTGAGGTTGGGATGCTACATTAACACCCCTGAGCTTAGTTCCATGTGGTTGAGGCTATAGTCACACATGTAAGCTTGCTTCCATGTGACTAAACCTTGGAGTAATGGAAAACTCTATCTCTTAGATCATAAATTTGTTGCAGATAAACAATATTAGGTACTTGACTATTCATGTCCATAAATCATACTTCAATAGTAAATAGACTACATTCAATGGAAATGATAATAGGAGTAAGGATCTTATGGAGATATTATCCCTCTGAATGTGAAGCCACTTCATCAATCTGTCTATAATAATGTCAAGCAACAACATATCTATTAAAACATAAAGTTAGACTATATCACATATTTATCATGTTCATATATGTTAGCATCAACTACTTCAACATTACATTATGGCATCAATACTTCATCAAGGGTTGGTTTCAAATATCTAATAGGAGTATACTTCAAGAATCATGATCACAACATTATTTATTTTCCACATAACTCATTCCATAAAGTCAAGGAATTCAATTTTACCATATGCCATATTTACTAAGCAAATTAAAACATATGTAGATTGAATATCAATCTCATTGTTTTACTTCTATCATCATGGCTACCATGATTTTCACAAACATTATCAATAATATCAAGTTATCGTTTATTAGAATCAAGGTTTTAGACTTCTTTATGGGATCAAGATATAAAATGATATATGTTAATGAAACATCAAGTATACTATCATATTAAAGATCAATATTAAGAGGTTCATTATGTCTAAAATGTAAGATACTTTTCCACTACCAAGTGCATCATTTCATCATAGATATCATGCATACATGATCCATCTGTGAAGGTGATATACTCATCATAACATAGGGCTTACCATTCAATCCAAAATGAAATTTAAACAATATAATATGCATACCATGTAGTATATGGATACCTGTGAACCTTCTTATTTTACATAGGCGACTTGTGGAACTTTGTCACATTTTCATTAGGTTCCTCTTTGTCATAGAGTGGAGGGCTTACAGCATAAAGAGGCATGAAAACAGGTAGTCCTAATACTTAAACTACTAAAGTAGGAAGAAGAGGTATTACCTAGAGGTCCTACGTTTGAGGTCATTCCCGCAGGGCCCAAACCCTCTGCTTCTTCCAATGCTTTAGAACCTACAACTCATTCAAGAAAATAATATACAACAATAGTAATAGAAATAATGCTCATTATATAGGTGTTAGGTCATATAAGTATGTAAGAAAATAAGAATTAACATAAGATTTATAAGAAAATCATAACATATATTAATGATTAAGACCTTAAATATCAGGAACAAAACAACACCTCTTTATTGATGTAAACTAAAGAGTACAGAAGAACTACAAGTTGAGTCATCTGCCAACTCCAAGCAAAACCATCCTCCAGATCCGTCTTGCCCAAGCTTCAACAATCCTCCTTCATCGATATACACAAGGATGTCATAAAGGGATGAAGGAAATCTCGGGAAGGAAGCAAAGGTTTCCTATGACTTGGGAGTGAAGAACACACGCATATTTCTTCAGACTTGATCAGGGATGTAATCAAATATAATATGAATATCCAAACTTTTTCTCCCCTTAGGCCTTCCCATGGAGGTCTATTTATACTTCTTCAAATTAGTTTTTCAATTGGGAAGTCGTTCAACCACTGGCTACAGTAGGTGAGTAACAGGTAAAACCCATAAACTCTGCCTAAATTTAAGGATATTATATATTTTTTAAGGTATAAAACATATACATGGGTTGGGTATAGATTGCCTCATGTACACAGGATTTATACAGGGAAAAACAACATATGGGATTTAAGACATTTTTTTTTAATTTGGACCAAGTTTGTAAGGGAAGGGTTTCTCTACATCATAACACATAGCATCAAATCTACCAAGGGTGTAAAATGGTGCTGTAACATATGCCCCAAAATATATGAGTTCAAAATGGGTACATGATGGCTGAAATGTATTAAGTGTATAGAAGGAATCATGCCAAGATCTAAGAGGAGTTCACCAGAATTTAGCCGGCCAAGCTAGTGGAAGATATCAGAAAGAAAGATGTTTTCTAATGCGGGCATACCCATGATCTGAGATAATAAAGCATGTATGCATATCAAGAAAAAAGTAGATCCAATATATGTGCAAGTATAAAAGGCCTGAAAATACATAGTGGATCATCTAATCATATCCATAGAAGTACATGTCTCAATATCACATATAAAGAACTGATCAATGATGCTGAAGTAGAAAGCTAATCACTGAAGTCATACAGCTGATCACTGAAGTCATGAAGCTAATCCAAAAAGTACCAAGTCAAATGGTGGAACACATGATATTACATGCAACGCGGGTGCCAACATATAGGATGTCGCTATAACAAACTACAACATATAAGGTGGATGGTGTCACTGGCAGAAATAGGAGGGATTGGCAAGTGAGCCAACAAATGCTGATGCAAACTCAAGGTCTTCATTGACTGCCATGGTACATTTCTACACAATGGGAATAAATGATCTGATGTCAACCATGTGAGAAATTGTTTGATTACTGTTCATTGATGTATACTGTTAACAAACGCAAGACTACTCACCGATAATGATGATGAGAGCCAAGGTACCCAGTACAATCTAATGAGTGTGAATAAATGAGTTGAAGTCGAACACTTGGAAGAATCTATCAATCATGAGATAACGATGTTTTCCTATTGCCAATAACGAAGTAGTCTACCACTGATTATTGCAAACCCTAAGGTACTGCCAAATGGACTCTAGACCTTGTTCCCAGAGAAATGAGTTGAAGTCGACGGGAAATGATCTACTGGAAGGAAGGCATTAAGGCACCCTTCATCAATCCAACATGAGTGTAACACGTAGGCCAATAATGTGGAAGGAATCAGATAAAGAAAGATGTAGTAACCCAACTGAAGCATGTTTTTGGCATACACAAGATGTAGCTATTGCACAATAGAAACCCTCTGAACCAACAAACAATGAAATTTGACACATAGGAGAGGAATCCACCAATAGGGTCAAATGGAAACCAAGGTATTACATGAATCCCAATGTGTGATAATGAAATCTGACATTGAACACAAGAGAAACCACTTAGTTAGAGACCCATGATACTAATCGATGTTGAGCACAAGATGACCTATCAATAATGAAAATAGGGCTAGGGTGCAGCTCTAGGTCTACTCTTAGAGAAATTTTTCGTAGTCGATAAGAGAAAGACTCACCAACAAGAAGTCAATGAAGAGCTTCTCAAACTAGCACGAGCAAAGGACAAAATAACTAATGTGATAATGAGCATGACTTTGACAACTAGGGATGGCCGACTGAAAATGAGTCAAGAGACACTGTAGAAAGGTCGAATTAGGTTTACTTCCCTTGAACAAAATCATGACTCAAACATGACGATATGGTAGCATATGATAACTTTGTATAAGTTTTTCATACAAGAGGCACGAAAATACTCTCCATATGATTGGAAGAGGTAACCAATCGGAGGAGTACTGACTCAATAACAAGGTTAAGGCTCTCCTAAGTCAAAGTAAAGCCCATCCCAAATGGAGGAAAGACTTAATTTTGAGTGATTTTTTCAAGGGCAACACAACTCATTCTGGATGCCATCAATCATGGAAGTAATGTCCCATTCCAGATCTTTTTGGAATATGTAATTTTTTTGTACTTTTCATATTTATGAAGCCTAAAAAAGAATAAAAGAATGTCTATGGTATAGTGGAAATAATGACTGTCCAAATACATATGTGCTAGTTCCTAGGAGGGGAACATTCCTATGCTCAATGCAAGGTGACAAAATTGGTCAGTGACACTCAAAGGAATGTTCTTTCCACGGGTAAGAGGGTGTCAAGTTGTAGGATCTAAGTGATTGCAAGGTTGATTATACAAAAGACATGGTCAAAAGGTGGCTTAAACATGAGTCCAAGTGAAGTTGGATTAAGGCCAAAAGGTACAAATTGTCAACATGCAATGCAGTAGTGCAACTCAACACAAAGGAGCCTCTAGGGTATAAAGCTAGAAGAATAGTGAAGAAGTAAGATAATGAGTCTTCAATGCACAAGTCATGGCAGGACTAAAGAGGAATCCTGAGCCTACGTAATATGGCTACATGGGCAGCATATGCTAGTGAGGATATAACTAAGATGCCCATGAAAGGTTGTCTCTATCATCATATCATGATGTTATAAGTCAGTGAGTGAAAATGGTTTTAGAACTAAGACATGAAGGGGTCGACCCTATGGAAAAAATATCGCAGTATGGAGGCTAGTATGCAAAATGCAGTGGAAAATGATATTCCCTAACCTATATGCCAGTGAAAAAATGATACCTGCCATGATGGGTCAGCAGTAATGGAATTGAAGTAGTCTCTCAAAAAATCTTCAAAGCATCTTGAAAAAATGACCTATCCCAACACTCCAAGCCAAAAAAGGTCATAAGGTCCATAAAAAAGAAAAATAACTTTTAGGAAAAGTAATTTTCATATGTCAACTTATTTAAGGAATTTTTGACTCAAAATTCTTCATTTTTGTTCTGAGCAATTGGGTGAAAGAGGTGTGGAGAAAAAATCAAGCAAGCTTAATGCATGAAATCCATCCGTTCATTCAACCTCCAATCTTCTAAGTAATCTTCTAACATATTTTTTAATAAGTTTTAATGGTTTTTAAATGTTTTCGTCAAAAACTTGACCATGGAAATTTAGTTTAAAAATATCACTCTACATACATGTGGGTTGGATAGATATGAACTGTGTATAGAAAATCCCTATACGCGACTATGTAAACACCGAACCTGCATGTGCGTGAATTCAAAATTTGGAACACGATTTTAATGAGTCAAAACATCTTTTCTTGCAGAATGTCGATTACCTGACGTGAAAGAGAGCATAGTTTCATTTATAATGAAGTAATGGAAGATCCAAATGCATTAGATGCCTTATGACAATGCAGATTATTGAAAATTTTCAAAATGCTAAATATGAAGGCAAATACCAAGTTTCTTGAGATGTTAATCCACTACTGGGATCAAGAAGAAGATGCTTTTGTTATTGATCAGATGCCTTTGAGGATTGAAATAGAGGGTATCTATTTCATCACATGTCTTTCCCTAACTCAACAGGAAGATCAAGAGGTAGCCTTAGTGTGGAAGACTACGTATGCATCTACTATCCAGGTAACACTGAGAAGATTGGAGCCTATATTCCAATCAAACATGTAGAGAGTCTATCCTTGAGAATCCTTCTTTTTACCATTGCCAGTATAAATGGTTCAACTTCTCTACATCAGGCCTCTTGTGTTTCAATGAGTCTTGAAATGGAGTGTCTCATGATAGTATTTGATAGGTGCACTCCCCTCTTAGCTAATATGAAAAAACAACTTAATTATATACAAAAAGGTCAAACAAAGAAATTTGGATATGGAAGCATCTTTTGTTCCTTCTTCTTTGAGAGAGTACTAGGGCTTCGACCCAAGGTATTATCCAGCATCAGTAGCCCAATGGATCCACGAATGGGTAGGTGGCCTGATCTAATGAAAATACTAGGGGGTGGTGAGGTCCCAAGGAATACATTTGATGACGAGTTCTTCCTTTGGTGGGAACAATAAGCCATTGTGGTCGAGGACTACCCTTATGCTGGAATGGACTTTAGAGGAGATCCAAATCTGGTGTTGCCACTGGATGCAACGTGGGGAGCCATAGGTACAAATGGTTTTTTTTTTTTTGGATTTTAAGTATAAATGAACTAAAAATATTTTTGATGAGAAAAATACTTACAAAATTATAGATCATGAAATAGATGTTGGACTAGTGAGACCTGAGGGTCTACCTCAACATAGGCATCATGGAAGAGACATAGAAGGAGCTGTAACAGAGGCTAAAAGGACTCTCCATGCTGTCTAGAGAAACTTGGTGAGGTTGACTCACCAGGTACCTATGGTGGCCATAAAATACCTTCCAAAGGAGATGCAAAGATGCATGATAGGAGTTCCATGTGATTGGGTGCGACTATTCTGATGGGTGGCAAATGCCATCGTTTTCTTCCGTGCTTCTCACCCTGAGCAGGACCCGTAGATGGATGACTAGATCTTTTTTTATTAGACATAGCTATGGGCATGAGCCCTAATTTTGTAGGATAGTTTTGTCTCGATTTTGTATATTATGTTAGACATAAAAATCTATCTATGTATAGACAGTTTATCATGATGATCATATATATACAAATGATACTTTGATTATTTTTTATTTTTTAATGTGATGAATGATTTATGTGTCAATATAATGCTTGATTAGAAATAGAATCTGCAAATGAATTTTCTCATCATGGAATATGAATGAATGTGATATAAACAACTGATCTCTGTAATAAACATACTCTCAGAAATTGGCGATATAAATAAGGATCTCTCACATGATAGATGTTATTTAATTGAGGTACCACCAATTATGAATCAAAGTAAACTATTAATGAATCAATACCAAGAAATATTGCCTCAGATAGTAAATTAATAACAATAGTATATTCGGTGACATTATATGAAGCGGGACTGATACATACGCCTCTTGAAACCAAAAACCGAATAGATGGGTAATAAATCACCTTAGCCACGGAAGCAAGGTTTCTGGTGTGTCTACTAGCACCATCGGTGAACCCTAGATATACCAAATCATCCATAAATACCTGCCAAAGAAGATCATATTGACATCACTATAAAACTGATAGATAAATATGCACAAAGATACAATATTTACAACCAAGCAAATTCTAGGCTAAATCCTAAGCAAAATAATTTTTAAGATAGAGCCCATTTCTGGGTTCTGCCAACTCGTTTCCCTCAAAATCAATCAAGTCATAAGCTCCCTTTTTGAAAAAAAATTGACAATGAAGGGACCATACCACATAGATTTAAACTTGCCTGCCCCCAAGGCATCTTTGTCTTGGTCATAGACCAGGACAATGTCACCTTTAGAAAATACTCTAAGATAGACAACCTTATCATATTGAGTTTTTACTTTCTTTTTATGAGCTTCATTAATTATGGTCACATCTCAATGCTACTCATCGAGATGTTCCAAATCAAAA
The DNA here is from genome assembly GCA_000404065.3 of Pinus taeda. NCBI lineage: Eukaryota > Viridiplantae > Streptophyta > Pinopsida > Pinales > Pinaceae > Pinus > Pinus taeda. The sequence continues at coordinate 466,520 of APFE030091849.1, forward strand.
AGGAGTTCTTCAAGACAAGAAGTGTCGCAAAGAAGTTAAAAAACTAATTTAAGGGAAGGGATTTCACACTCCACATAAGAAATGGATTCCAACCCATAAAATAGTTGAAAGGGAGTAAAATCGGTGGCAGTCTTGACTAGCATTCGGTATGCCCAAAGTGCTAGATATAACATAATGTGAAAATTGGGTCAAGTAGTGTTAATTGTCCTTTGCAGTATGATTTTAAGGGATTTATTCATGGCTTCAACTTGCCCATTGACCTGAGTATAACATAGAGATGAATACTGCTACCAGAAACCCAACTTCAGAGCTAATTTAGACATCATCTGATTTTGGAAATGACTGCCATGGTCATTAACAATCTCTTTAGGAATACCAAATCAAGAAATAACTTGATTAAATAGGAACAAGGTTGTTGTTTCACCATCATTCTTGAAAGTAGGCATAGCCTCGGCCCACTTAGTAAAGTAGTCTACAACTACGATGATATAATTGTGATTTCCAACCGAAGGAAAATTTCGAGTAGTAAAATAAATAACCCACTTCATGAAAGGACCAACGGTGATGACAGGGAAAAGAGGAGTTGTATGCATGCACATTTTCTGAGTATAAACTTGACAAGGCTGGAATCTCTTGACCTCTTCAATACAATCCTTGAAGATCGAAGGCCAAAATTAGCCTGCACGCAAATTTTTTTGGGATGTTACAAACCCAGATAGATGACCACTACAAGCTCCACTGTGGCAATCATTAAGCACAGACTCAACTTCTTCTAAGGTTTAACAACATCTAAGGATTGAATAAACCCCACAACGATATAAAGTGTCACCTATATGAATATAGCTTTTAGCAAGGTGACGTAATTTTCTACGTCCGTCCTTTGAAAAAGTGAGCTGAAACTTCAAAGTCTAGAGATATATAATAATATCTCCATACCAAGGATCTTGCAAGGAAATAAGAAAAAGATTTTCATTAGGAAAATATTCCTCATAAACTATTTCTTCCTCACAAGACAACTTGGAGATCAATTCTACAAATACTAAGGATTTATTAGACATAGCCAACATGAATTCGATATAGAATTCTTGTAAAATTACATTCCATCTATAGTATTTGCCACCAATCACTCGCCTACTGAGAACAAACTGAAATGTATTCGCAGTTGCTAAGACAATTTGTTTTCAAAGCAGAATATAATGTCTAAGTCACTGGATAGCGTGGATAGTTGCCAAAGCTAATTTCTCAATGGGATAATAGTGTAGTTCAGGGCCCACTAAGCCTTGACTAAGATAATAGATTATGTGCTCACAGAAAGCATCATCCTCCTACACCAAAACCATACCAATAGTTGATTCTACTGCAGCGATATATAAAAGGAAGTCTCTACTATAATCAAGTGGACTCAACAATGGAGGAGAGGTTAATGCTTTTTTCAAAGCATCAAATGAGCATTGTGTGAAATCATCCCATAGAAATGGGACACCTTTCTTAAGGAATCTCATAAATCTCCTCAAGAAATTGGATTTTCCTTGAAGACTCTAAAGTTGATGAATAGAGGATGGGGGAGGCAATTGAAGTATTGCCTCAATCTTGAAGTGATCTACATGAATCACGTCAGTCAACACGATGAATCCCAACAATCAACCAATGTGATGGCTAAAACAAACTTATTCGGATTCAATCAAATTTTATAAAAACAAAATCGTCCAAACATCAATTAAAGATGTTTAGGATGGTCTATTCTCTTTCGAGAATGATCAGCTAAATAATCGAAATACGCTTCGATAACATGCTTGATATCATTAAAAGCATACGACATGGCTCGCTAAAAGGTAGCTCCATCATTTTTAAGGCCAAAAGGCATATTTTTATATGAAAATGTACCACAGGGGAAAATAAAAGTTGTCTTATGTTGACCTTTTGGATGAATAGTGATTTTATTATAACCAGAAAATCTGTCCATAAATGAGAAAATTTCATTACCCACACATTCATCAATAATATGATCAATAAAGGGCATGGGGTAATTATCCTTAGGAAAAGTCTTATTTATGTCCTTAAAGTCAATGCATACTTGGATCATTCATTGCTTCTTGTCTATGGGGACTGGATTCAAGACCCACTCAGTTAAAGGAACAGGGTATATGAAACCCACCTTACAAAATTTTTCAACCTCAGCTTTGATAGATGCAACTTTTCTATGGTTTATTGGTTGAAGCTTCTCATGAATAGGTTTTACATTTTCATATCTCTTGATCCCATGATTGACTATAGATGGATCTATCCTAGGAATTTCCTCATAAGATGAAGAGAACACATCTCAAAATTATTTAAAGAGATTGGTATAAGTTTGAATTTCTTCAGGGGAACAGTCAACTCCAATGAAGACATTTTCAATAACGTTGGGATTACTAGAGATGTTCACTAGAAAAATTTGTGAAATGATAGACATATTACCCTCGGTTGAAAACTATGTTGGAGCCAAAGGATTTAAAACTCCATGAAAATCACTAGTAGATGAAGAACTAGATAGGGTTGATTCTACTTCTCACAAATGAGGGAGGAAATATGATCGATGATAAAAATCATTCCATGGTATTTCAAAACCCATCATTGCTTCTAGAATTTCTGCTTGAGATTAAAATACATTATCTAAGCAATCTATCTAATCAACTGTTACAATTCTCCCTTCATGAGGAAAAAAAAGGGTGCGGAATAATAATGACATAATAGCATCCATCTCATAAATCCAATTTCTACCTAAATGGAGATTGTAATAAAAATTTGCATCAACTATTTCTACTTCAATATTTACAACCTTACCCCCAACATAGATGGGAAAGGCTAGAATAATACCATGCAGTCTATGAGAATGCCCATCAAATGTTGTTAATAGAGTAGGTAGGTGAAGGAACAACCTAAGGTGATCCAATAACCTTCCAACATGATATATACATTACATATGTGGAAGCTCCCTCATCAACTACGGTTCGAAAGATATTGTTCTTTTGATATGTACACTTAATTTGAAAAGCCATATGATGTGGGAGTCTCTTCTTGATATTTTACATGTCGAATGCAAGGAAAAGCGAGTTTTTTGGATCAACTACTCCGATCTTAGCGAGCACTGCACTCCTTTATGTTGGGCATGACTGGAGTACCCCTAATGCTGACATAGCACAAGGACTCTAAGCCAGATCTTCTACAATACAATAGTTCTAAGTTGCCATGGCATTGGGGTTAATTATCGAGCATTTTGCAGATCCTTTCAGCGCCCAAGGTACAGACTCAACTATGGGCCTCTCAATATAGAGTGGCTTTGAAACATAAATTTTGTTCTTAGCCTTAGACGATTATGATTCACCATAATCACATGACCGTGTAACAACGTCAATATGTGAACTCGTCATATAAACATTTGATGTATATTCCCCTTCCTGGTTGCCTCGAGTGGGGGTATCGGTACTAGAATTCGTGTGAGCAAGCAACTGCTACCCTTGGAGGAAAGGGTTAGTTAGCATAGTCTAGGAGTTATAAGACCCTTGTTTAACCAACAAGCGCTAATAATTTTGAATCTTAGGGCAAAGATGAGTCAAATTGTCACCCTTGCATAACTTGCATGGAAACTTTACTTTCTTCTTAGGCTCTTTTTTACCCCCTCCAACATCATTGTCAGGTTTCTTTGCATTACCCTTCCCATCCTGATTCTTTTTCCTACCCCATCCTTTCTTATTCCCATCGGATTGTTGATTTCCTTTAGGGTTAGAAGTTTGAACGACATTTATAGATGAAGGTTGAGAAGGCATATGCAATGATGGTGATGCTTGCATAGAAGAAGAAGCTTGTAAGGATAACTACTACAATTTATTTAGCAGGTTCGTTGTTTTACTATCAATTGATTTGACTAGCCCATCGGCATGGGGACCTATCTTTGGCTTGGATAAATCAAACTTGGATCTAGGAGCATCATGCAAAATTTTCTGAAGAACCCTAGATTGAGAATATATAAGTTATAGCTATTAGGCTCTAAAAATAGCTTGTTCTTCGGTGAATACAACAGAGAGTAATACATCCTTAGAAATTTCAGGTTGCCAAGATTTGAGAAACCATTCAAGAAGGAATTGTTGCAAAATATCCGCTTTAATGAGCGTCTTCCTTCTCCTCCATTCCTAGATATGATCCGAAATGTGGGTTTCCTGGTCCTGATGGAAATTAGCTAATAGTTCAGTTCAAACATCATAACGAATGAGAAACTAAAAATGGTTTAAAAATATGGTATCCAAATCATCAAACGAATCGAAGGTGCCCCATAGGATTTCAATGTACCATTTAGCCACATTCCTAGTTAGGGTGCATTGAAATAATCTCAACCTAATTGAATAATCTATTAGGGAGTTTGATGAACACCATAAGTGGAAAGTGGTTATATGGTCACTTGGATCTTCACCATCCTTCCCTTCGAATTTGGGTATATCTGACAGAAGTTTGGTTGGAACTGGATGCCAGGCTGGGTTATATCAGATTGGATCATTAGTCAATTTGGATAGATCTGGCAAGTTTAACATTGCTATGAAGGTAAGCGCGGAGGACCCTGAGGATTCCACTTGGTCGGGGCAGAATATCCAACGTTCTGAAAATAATACCCTGGATTTATGAAGGTACCAGGTTTCCTGAAGTGACTCATAGAAAACCCTGAACCATAAGGAGAACCTTGTGGCCCAAAAAAGGTCAAAGTATGTACAACTCTAAAAAAATTTCCATATCAAGTGAAATTCCCCCTAGAGAGGTGTTGGATGGAGCATAGAGCCCTTGGTAAGGGTTCCATGGGTAAGCATATAGAGAAAAACTATGGAATGAATTGACAGAGGAATATGACATATTCCCCTGTTAGCTGAAAGAAAACTAATTCCCAGTTCCAAGTTCGCTAACAACTAAGTTAGTCCATCCTTGGAAAGGATTATAACTTTGACCCATGGAGGGAAAATGTATTGATCCTAAAGTTGGGTTAGAATGTGGTATATGACCACTCCCAAAAGGGAAACCCTGAAAGGAAGCTAATCCACTTGCCATGGAATTCATAGACATGGAGGCAACTAATGGAAAACTTAACGAAACTGAAGGAATTGCGTTGGTAGGCATTCCAAAGGGGAAAGAACCAGTGTCAGAGGAAAAAGCTTGGGTGCCCCCACTCGAATATGATTCAGGTTCGGTGCTATGGCACAGGTGTTGTACTTGATGGAAACTCACTCAAGTGGCAGAACTCTGGTCAGGTTCTCAAATCATAGAAAATGAGATTCCCGCAAGTGAGCCTAAGCAAAGGTGCGGACCCACAGGTATCCCGACCAAGAAGTGCAGACATACCCGCAGGTGCTCCATTTAAAAGGTGCGGCCGTCAAATTCACTCACTCCAATGCAAAGAAGCACGCACACATGGGAATATTTATGAATGGTCCATGGAATTTAGCCCGACATGTTTGATCCTATGGTTTTGGACCATGGTTTGAGTAAAGGCTTGCCTATAAAAAGGGAAGGAGATCATTTGGCTAGACACCCTTTTTTGAATATCTTAAGATCTGAAACTTTGGGTGATTAGTTTGATAATGCTAGATCTAAAGCAAGGAGAATTCTGTAAACTGTAAGGCAGGTCTATTGATAAGTCATGATCTCATTGGCGAATGATCGGATCTCTGGATCTAATAGTCTGTGGTACATTGGAGGACTGATAAATTGGCCCTATTAGGAGGTCCGCAGGTGATCCACAGTGCAAGTGTGGAGGTACGCAGTGCAACAGAAGGCACAGGTGTGGAGGTACGCATCGCAGCAGAAGGCGCAGGTGCAAAGGTACGCAGTGCAGCAGAAGGCAATGCGGAGGTACGCAGAGGAATAGAAGCACCAGGTGTGGAGGTACGCTATCAGGTAGACAGTGCAAGTGCAGATCTGCGCAGAGGTAGGTAGTACAGTAGAAGGAGTAGGTGCGGAGGTACACAGAACAACAGAAGGATCAGTTGCGGATCTGCGCAGTTTAGACAAAGAAGGGCTGCGGATATTTGCAGGTTTCTATTGGTGAAGTTGCGGAATTTTCTTGAAATACTTGTTGTCTACCTTTTATCTATTGTTGAAGAGTTCTAGGTTTAGATTACTGGTATTGTTGTTCTGGTTACTGCATTCTGAAAAGTTATTGGTTGATTCCTTGGTTGATTATAAAAGGAGATTGGGTGATTCATATGTACTTATTGATTATTTGATGTTCATGGATCCAGTTTGAAAATTCATGAAACGTGGTCCTTAAAGAAGTAGAAGAGCAAAGGGGGTTGCAACTCCCTTCCAAGAGAGACTGGAAAGCAAGAGAGGGTTGTAGCTCTCTGTAGGTTGAAGCCTGCATACTAGTAAAGGATTGCACCAGTAAAAAATCATTGTAAAAGAAGTTTCTAATTGAAAGAAGATAGAGACATATTGCAGCAGGTATTTTTCACCCACATTGGGTTTCCACCTTATATCTAGTGTTCCTTGGTGTGATTATCTGTTTTTCTTGTTCTTGCTCATTATTATATGGTACTGACATACAAACTAATGATCAATATCTGAATAATAAATTAAAGTATAAATCTGGAAGATATATTGAAAATAATTTGATAATATTGATTCACCCCCCTCCCTCTCAGTATTATTTCCAACAATTAGTATCAGAGCAGGTCCTTTTGAAGAAGCTTGGTCGCTTGAAGGAAGTTCTATCATTATGAGAAACTACAAGAGGGAAGCATCAATCAGGCCACAGATTTTTGATGGGACAAACTTCGTATATTGGAAGGTAAGAGTTACTTCCTATATTCAATCTCTTGGTACAGAAGTCTGGGATATCATAGACACAGGGTATGCTTTTCCATCAGCAACTCCTACAGATCCGGCTGAGAAGAAGAAATATGAAACAAACGCAAAGGTGGTCAATACTCTTCTAGGATGTCTATCTCAATCAGAAGTCATGAAGGTTATGCAGTTTAAATCCGCAAAGGAAATATGGGACAATATTGTTCTGAGCTATGAAGGAGATGAACAGGTAAAGCGTGCCAAACTTCAAACTCTCAGGATTCAATATGAGATTCTCAAGATGTATAATGATGAAAGTGTGACTAACTATTTTCTTCGGGTAGATGAAGTTGTTAATTGTATGAAAAATTTGGGTGAAGAAATAAAAGAGGCTATTGTGGTTGAAAAGGTTCTAAGATCATTGTCCCCCAAGTTTGAATCTAAAGTATCTGCAATAGAAGAAAAAGAAAATCTACGAATTCTTACTATGTCTCAGCTACATGGAATTCTAACTGCTTATGAAATGAGAAAGGAGGTCCATCAGATAGAAGAGAAGCTGCTTTCAAGGCATCAGGCAAAGGAGATTATTATGAAGCAAGCCACGTCCCAGAAGAAGAGAGAATCAAATTTTGTTAGAAATTTTCAACGGGGTTCTGGAAGGTTCAGAGGTAAGTTACCTTTTAAATGCTTTGCTTGTGGAAGAGTAGGTCATTATGCTGCAAAATGTCCTTATAAGGATAAAGGAAAGGAACCCGCCAGATGGAACAAGAAACAGGGTGCAAATAAGAAAATATACTACACTCATGAAGATAGTGATGGTCTATCAAATAGTGATGAAGATGAACGAAGTAATGAATATAAACTGTTAATGGCATTTGAAGATGATGATTATATGGATGCTATAGATGTGGATAACCTTTTTGGAGAAATTACTAGACTCAAGAGATGTATAGAGGAAAAGAATATGATCATTGATACTCTACAATTTCAAATTGATGAAAAGGAAAAAAAAATTGAAAAGTTAGAAGGTGAAATTGTTGCTCTTAGAAAAGAGATTGAGAAAACAAAAGCTATTAATCTTAAGTTTGTCAAAGGATCTGAAACTCTGGATGATATTATCAATGTACAACGTTCCCCTCTAAACAAGACAGGTCTAGGCTATAATGGAGAAGCTTCTCAAGCATCCACTTCAAAAAGTTATCTTGATGCAACAAAAAGGAGTGAGCAAAAGCACAATGGAGACTATAAGGTAAAGCAGGGACAAATTGCAAATAAGGGCTATCAGGGGCAATCTGTTTTAAGAGTGAACAAAAGCTACAACCAGCCACAGGTAAAGTCTTCTCAATTTGGTTCAAGAATGAATAACAATAGAGATTACAATCACTTGGCCGGCAGATTTGATAACCGCAGAAGTTTCTTCAATGGACAATGTTTTTCTTGTCATAACTTTGTTCACAAGGCAGCTCAATGTGTTGCATATAAA
>APFE030091854.1:0-28536 GCA_000404065.3 Pinus taeda
GTTTATTTCCATTTCTGGTTGTAAGCATATTTTAGTATTTTCCATTAATGAAATGAAGTATTATTTCCGTTGCATATTTGTGTATATGGTTATCTCTGTATTCTGTTGCGTTCCTGTTTAAATCCGGATCATTAGGTGACTATATGAGAAAAGCAGAGTCTTAGAACTCCAGGCAGTTGAAAGGAGGAATGAGACTATAAACTACACTACCCAGGTTGGAGAGCTGTGGGAAGAAAGAACTGCACGAAATGAGGGAATGTCACATAGTCCACAACAGTGCGTAGAGGGTTGCGCTACCAGGGGAGCAACCACACAAAGCAGTCGGAAAGTGACCGTTAAAGTCAATGTTCATGATTTGACGATGAAATAAAGACAAAATGGAGTTGGAGGGGCGAAATTTAAGTCGGAATTTATGGGCAAGATCTTTGGAAATCTGCCACCAATCTAGCATTAATGAACCAATTTTTGGGGGAAAGGTCGGATTTGAATTTGAAAGTGCTGATAAATTACAGGTGGCTGCCCAACAAAAAACACTTGGCATTTTGAGAATTGAGTTGATGAGCTCTCAGGTGCACATGAACCATGAAACCTTCGAAGTTTTGCTAGCAAGTTATGTGTTTGAGACATTTCCACAGGCGAATCAGGAGCTATTACGTAGCATTATGTCAATTCCCACTAAAATTACGAGCATAGAAGCAGTGGCAGAGAGGGAGTTGTTCTAGAGGTGGATATGGCAGCAGAAGGAGCTACCTCGGAGGTTGCGCCTGCATAGATACCAGTTGAAGTATCGAAGTCACCATGGTTGCCTAGACCAAGGCCTACCCTGACCAAGGAGGGTCCCAAGAACAAGAAGGGAAAGTAGGTCACACCACCGTAGCCAGTGCGTGCATCTCCGAGAAAACACCCACAGAAGGATAAGCCCACCGTACAGGAAAAGGGAAGGATGATTAACCTGGATCCAGAAGAAGAAGACATTGAGGATATCCCAATGGATGATGAGGATGTGGGGGTGGAAACAGAGGATGTTGAGATTGAGGGGTCTAACCCCATCACTAAGTTTCCTGAGTATGTTCCTCCATGCAGGGGCAAGACCAAGGTGCCCAAAGACGTTGATGAAAGTAAGGTCACCCTACACACACCCCTCTTGCCGAACCAAATTGTGTTCGAAGGACCATGCTTGGGGCGTGTCCCCCTTTTGAAATTAGAAGACTAGGATTTAGCAGACATATAGCGATTTCCTCACTTAGAAACAAATCAACTCATGCACTGCGTGTTCCAAAAAACCACTAGAATAACTACATTGGAGCCATAGAAGTGGCTGAGAGGCATGGATAAGGCAAGACTGCTCAACCTGCTATGGGTGTCACATTACAATCGTGCACCCATCACAATCATTGTAATCAACTAGCTATTGTGCTTGGTACACAATGGGTGTTTTTGGCTGGAGGAGCCAATACCCATCACTGATATGTTGATCCATAGGATCACACGACTTCTGCACACAAGGGAGAATCTGACAATGATGTTTGGCGGAAAGGCTGGCGAGCATGCCCTCGCGAAGACTATGATGGAAAAATTTAAGTTGGTAAAGAAGCCACGCAGTTACACCATTTCGAGCATTTGTGACCCTGCGGTCAAAGTGGCAACGCAACTCTTAACAGGGAAGGTCATGTGGAAGTGTCACGTAGACGAAGTGCCGGCACCAATCGTAGCTTTGGTGGCCCAATGCATGGAGGGAGTTCAATTTAATTGGGTGCACTACCTCTGTGGTGAGTTCCTCGTGAACTGTCGCGAGGTGCAGGATCTTAGCAAGACATTTCACTATGCATGGCTCTTGTTATCCATAGTGCTGGTAGCATGGGAGCTACTTGAAGACAGTCAGTTTCCTTCAGTCGCGCTGGACCTACCAGAGGCCGCGAAGTACGCATCGCTGTGGGTGACTAAGGATCCTCAGAGGATAAAAGACAGCAAGATCTTTTGGACCTTAATGGAGATGAATGTGCATATGGACATCAATTGTAAGCCGCTGTTATCGCCTACTAATTTTGGCAAGTTGCAGGAGTACATGTAATTCAAGGCTGACTTCCACCACGTCTCAATACGGCACGAAAGGACCCTAAGCAGAAGTGGCACAACTTGCCCTATTTGGCCATAGATGACGCGATTGGCATGGTCCTTGACTGCTAGCTGGCAGAGTGCCACACTGCTTTGGACTTGGCTGCGGGGGATTGAGTAAGACCACCACATAACGAAATAACGAAGAGACCAAGCTAAAGATATAACAACTGGCTGTGAAGAGGAAAAAGGAGGCCGACGACAAGGCTAAGGTAGAGCACACTTTCGTGTAACAGTAGGGTGGGCAGGCATGAGAATAGGAGCATGGCTCTGATAGAGGTCAGAGGTTGCCCTCACTAGAGATAGAGGAAGAAGAGGACGAACAAACGGAATAGGGAAGAGCAGACCTAGAGACAACTCTGTTTTGTATCAAGCACACTAGAGAGCCAAAAAAGTTAGGGCCACGGAAGAAGTCCAAGGCTAGCAAGACGTCTCTAGATCCGATCACCTTGACAGAGGGTGATCTGCATGATGTAGGGGATGTGGTGCGGGATGCCACCGTGGAACTGTTGCAATAGTTTGAGCAGTAGCAGCAACAGGCATTGGGGGCCATTCAAATGGGTCTGGGGGAGTTGTAGATCTGTGCATAACAAACTCAGACCAGTGTGGTGACCACTAGTTTGGCCTTTAGCACCTCAGAAGCTAGAGGGATGGTGTGCATATGGGACCCCCGAGCCATAGTGATGCCAGATGAAGCATTGATGATGGTGACCAAAGTTGACAAGCCCAATGTCAGCACCCTCAAGGGAGAGGGAATTAACTTGGATACGCTTCCTATCGAGGCACTTCATCTTTTGCAGGGTGGAGTAATTGTGGAACTTCGAGCCCGTAAACATTGCGCTTTACAGGTAATCAGTGAGCGAAATGTCAATAATGATCAGTTGGCTGTGCAATGAGACTCCACCATCAACCTTGTGACCAACCTCACAGATAAGAATCAACACCTAACTAAGGTTGTATATGAAGCATGCTGGACTATCCCAGAGCTAGACATCCCCGAGGCCAAGCTTGTTGATGTGTGAGTTCAAAACTTGTTGCGAGAGTGCGTGATGCATGCACAAAATTGGCCAAGGTTCAGCTGGAGCTAAATCTCAAGATTGCAGAATTGCAGTTGAAGGCCCAGCCTTCAACTCTGGCGGAAGTTAGGGAGCAGTCCGTGACTGTTGTGGCAGATGTAGTAGTAATGATAGCAAGTGCAGTGACGGACTACACAACACTTTTTGAGCAGTCGCTCAACCTCCTCACCAACCTGCAAGAAGACCCCAATGTGCAGAGGCTGGAGACAGAAGTGCGGGAACTACAACAACGCTATGACGAGGTTAAAGAGACAACGTGCACTGTCACCATCATGCAGAGACTAGCAAAGATACAGGAGGCCAAGGCATTGAAGGAATAGGTAGATGCAGCTCAGCACAGGGAAGCCATGCTGAAGGCTCGCTTGAAGCCTTGGTTGGATGAGGCCTACACGATCACAGCCACCATTGAAGGCAAGTTGGATAGTCTGTAGGAGAATCAACAGAAGCTATAGGTTGATAACACAAGACCAGCGACAGAGTAGTTGGTCAAAGAAATGAAGCAGGCGGCAACACAATGCGCTGCTAAGGTAGTAGTTGCCCAAGTCAAGCTAGGAGGTTTTGGCAACAAGATCTCCGCGCCAACCGAGTGACTCGAGGGTGAGTCACCATGTTTGTGTTGGGGGCCTGTTGGGAACAGTTCCCCCGGGGGTCAATTTTGGGGTTACAAACCCAAGTTTTGGGGTAGAAGGCCCGAATTTTGTATGAAGAATGTAAAGTCTCCAGATTTTGTGGTCACGGAGCACAAAGATACCTGAAGTCAAAAATGGTTTTCTGCCCTTAGTTTAGATAGGTTGTGTCAGTTGTGGAGATCCATCCTTGGTCCGCAAACCATGGGATTGTATAAAAGGGAGAGTCTTAGAGAGTCCAAGGGGGGGCAGTAGTCATGAAAAAGGCTCTACAGCCGAGTGCATAGAAGCCTAAGGTAGAAGCCCGTAGCTAAGTGCGTGGACCCTTGCAGCTGTGTGCGCAGGGCGGTTAGAGTCTGTATTGAAAATTTGAATCATCAATAAATAGAAATGTTCTAAACCTACTGTGTACTTTCCATCTATTTAGCGTTATTTTATTGTTGTTATGAATGCTGCAATGATGCTATGTTGAATGTTAAGTTTCAGATATAATGTTAAGTTGATGCACTAAAATACATGTTTCCATCTATTGCATGAACGCAAGTAATAATATATGTTTACATGAGGATAAGCTTACTTGTATGGTAAAGTTGGCTAATACCTAAGACAATTTGGGGACTAAGTCGGTAACCTAGTTACAGAGGCACATAAGTGCCCGAATCATCGCCTAAGGTTGCGCAAATGGCAATCAGGTACATTCGCGGAGGTTCTGAAAGATAGAGAAGGAAGTACATCGGTGAGCCCTAAGGGCTTATTGATCTGCGTGAAGATAGTAGTGAGGATATAAAATCGACATCACAACTATCTCAAGGTGTGGAAACTTGGTTCCTGCATCCCCCCATACTGCTTCAGGTGAGACTTCAGTATGTGCTTCATGGATTGATGCCAAAAGGACCAATAGTGTAGGTATTTGCTTGGCTACTTAACGCTGAACCTAGGTCAAGTTCCATCAAGCCAATAGAATGCCAAATTCCAGTGGTCTATGTTGCATGGGCTCGAGACCCTCAAAATTCAAATCTCTGAGTATGAACAGAACAAGGGTGCAAGACTCCTTAGCAATTATAATGCATCCATTTCGAAGTTAAAAAAAGGCAATATTACCAATATCAAAACATACACAATGGCTACATTGTGAAAAATGATAATAAACCAGTCACTTTAATTTAGTTGACTTATTGTTGACTGGTTAGAGTACATGCTCAAAGGCGTGCATTTATTAATTTGGAAGAGTGCAAACATATTAGTCTGATAACAGTACTTGAGGAATTGCAAATCCTCTACTAAACAATATATGCCAGGTGAGAAAATAAGTTATTTCATTCCACAATCATGGGAATCAAAATGAATGAGCATAAACACATTGTCTATCAGATCAACCATGAATGAGACATTAGAAAGCACAATCTAGTTTTTTATCAAAGTTATGACATATAAGACATCATACTAATCATGAACATAATAGTGATTTTCGCCATTTAGGCATTTAGTAACATTTAGAAATATACAAGAGCTCATATAGACATATGCACCTCATGGAACATCACAATTCATAATTGTATTATCAATGAATTTGACACATTTGAGTATGTAGGGATGGCTAGTAATTGAAGGAGGGACTTCAACTCTCCACCCAAACATAGGCCAATTGCACTGCAACTTTTGTATAGTTGACCACCCTAAAGTCGGATCCAAAGTTTGATGGGATGTTTACTCAAGGAAATCACACCAAGGCTTGGTAACCACTCAAGAGATGGAGTTCATTATCCAGGTCGTTTATCAATTTCCCTTTGGTAGTAAGCACAACAGTGTCTCACTTCATTGAGTCCAATCATAGGGTTTCACCAAAGATCCAAATGGGTAATTTCTCACTCTAGGAGGTTGAATCCATTATCTAGGTGATCTCTATTTTCTTTTTATATCTAACTCCATGGGGGGTCTACAGTCCACCATCTAGGTGGTTAACAACTCTCTCCAGCAAGCACCATAGTGACTTAGATTTCCCTATCCAGGTGGTTAACAACTATACAACCAACACCACAATGATTTTTTCATCCACTAAGGCTCCGACTAACTAGTTAGGCTTGGACACACAATGTAGTGGCCTCGAAAAAATCTATACAAGGGATAACACCCCAATTTTAGAGCACAAGGCTTAGTCACAACTCCAGTAAGAATCCATGCACTCCATGCCCAGTGCCGAAGGAATTCCCTTTCTCCAGCCAGATTATCCTTTTCGAGTGTTCTCTTCTAGTTGCTACCCTTCACATCTTTTTTTCCTCTGTTACAGTCTTCCTTGCATCTCTTCACAGTACCTGTGAAAAAGAATAGCTCTTTCTTCCATATCATTAAGGAACAATACAACATGGGAACTCCCCCTCCCCGTCCCCAATCACATGTCTTCTATCGGTTAGGAAATGGTTTGATCGGATATGCCACCTCCTCCATCTTCGAGGGTGAGGGCACCATCCTCCACTTCTACACTCTCCTTAAGACTTGGATATGTGGGTCCCTCCCTTTAGGCTAGCATTCCATTTTCTTATTATTTTTAAGAAAAATTAATACTTAAATTGTTTGTAATATTTGTCCTATCTAGTCATTGCTTCCACGTTGGCTTTCACATTTATGATCACATATACAAAAACAAGGGTAAAAAGGTGGGATTGTTACATCAATAAATAATGGTACGTATTGGTAGTTTACATTTTTCGCTTATTTGAGATACTTTTTGAATATTTGAACCCAATATGTACCCTTAAGTTCTCATACTATAAGTAAGGCTCGAGAGTGCTTTAGATTCTCTCCCCCTCCTCCCCCCCTTGTTGATAAGGGAAAATTTTATTCCATGAAATGATTGGGCCTTTATTGGAAGCCCCTATTAGAAGAGAAACGATCATTGGAAACAAATCCATAACTGAAATCTATTGGGTTAATCTTGATTCATTTTGGAATTCTTGCATATTAAATTTTTTTGGATGTTATTGTAGTAGTTCATCAACTTATATCTTATTTTGTTTAGTTGAGTGATATCATCCCTATTCTGATGTCGCATGGTTGAATCCCTTGGCATAGTGTTAAATATTTGAATGTCAAGGAGAGAAAAGTTCTCATGTGACATATTATGTAGGATCTTCTAAGAAGTCTAATAAAGGAGGTCATAGGGTATGTTGTAGTTGAATCTTCTAAAGGATAAATTTCAAAACAAGCTCCAACAAGGGACAAAAATTAGAAGCCTATCAAAACTTGTAATATAAGGAAAATATATGTTCTTTTGATTCTATATTATGAGCTAGCTCAAACTGATAGATGGAAAAGGTTATTATGTATCTTTAAGGACATAATATTTGGTTATAGCCATATCGAAAATCTTTCTCCGACAAATGAAATGTAGAAGTATGCATGGCAGGGAAAATATCAAGCTAATTTGATTTATGTATTTACCCTTAACTGCACGTGTAAATAGTGCATAAAATAACTGTAATTGGTCTTGCCACTCATCATGTACCATCTCAGAATTTGCCAGAACTTAAAAAGTGTTTTTCTAGTTTGAATTCTGGAAATAAAAAATGTTGTCAATGAAACTATTATGACATTAAAAGATCCTCTCCAACATGATTAAAAATGACTTTCCAATTAATTCGATAAGGGTGCAATCAAACACTATCCAAATGCGTTCAAAAGGAGTTCCTACTAACAATAAATATATTGAGGAGAGTGATATTCAATGATATGTTTGAAGGTATCCGAGGAGCTATAATGATCGAGAAAGATAACTCCCAAAGTTGAATTCGCCTTTTGGGTGAAGTCATAAATGAGAAACTAAGCCTTTGGTTGAAGTCATAAATTCGTGTCACGATGCCATTGCTTCTCATACAACAGTATCACACTACCTCTGACATCAAAACATTATTGCAGTTGCGTATGATTGAGTTTTTGAACAATGTGTGGAGCATCCAAGCATTTTAATGTCAACCAGAACAATGAAGATAATGGAAAACTCACACCATTCCAAATCAATGAATTTGCGACGGGTTTAAGCAATTGAAGTTTAAACAGAGGGCACCCATCGCAAAGCGGTAGGGAAAAACCGCTCATCTGAAAATCTGTGGACCTGGTTGATTGTGACCACTCACACTGCTCCCTTCCCTCGGCCTCCCGCTCTTTTCAGAAACCATTGCGAGTTTTATAACGTGCGTATGACTGAGAAACTGGGACCCACGCGACCTCCATTTCAATTCGAATGTGGTATTTATATATATTGTTATTTCGGGGTCATAAGCCAAACTATATATATATATTATGAACATTTGTAATGGAATTAAACTTTTTCTTATTTAAAAGATTTAATATTATATATTATTATATTTATATATACAGTTAGTTCTGGAAAAAAAAATATCAAACCAACATTTGTAAAGGTTCGGAGGCAGGGGTCTGGAGCAAAAAAGTTGGATGTAAATGATGTAGTTTTTCAAGAGTTTATCAATAATGACTATTTTGATTCGATAAAGACTATTTTGACTTGAGTTTTGGGCAAGTTGAAGAATTTTATTTTTTTTCCCTTGTATTTAACATTTTGTTAAGCATTTTTCTTCCACTGATATGTGATGTAAGAGCAACAAGGTTGATTTACATCAGACTTATGAATTTACTTGGCATGAGTGGTACTTATCTTTTGGTTTAAATCTCTTAATGGGCGCTCCAGCATATCAGGCCTTCGTTCATATTCCTTGTTCTTTACATCATTTCTTCTACAGAGTTGAAAATTGGGATTCTTAAGGGCCTCAACATGATTAAGTTTTGTTTTCCTCATTTGCTTCTAGTCATCTTTTAAACCCTAACCTCTGGAACCCTTATTGATCTAGCCATTCTAGTTGGAGTTGATAAATTTTTGAATTAGAACATTCATTTCATCTCTTATGATCTGTCTCTTTGTCCAGCTAGTAATTTTAATTTTTTATTCAATTTCATAGATGTCATGGGCATTGGTTCTATTTAGCCAAGAACTGTCTCTAGGAAACAATAGGGTTCTTGTGAGAAACTCTTATCATAGATATCAAGTTCTTGGAGATTGTGATACATAGGTTGGATGCACTATTGAAACTTGTTATCACCTGGTGAAATGATGACTATGAAAACAATTTTTTATAGATCCCATCTCCCTAGCGGTACCCAAGGGATTGGGTATGTTACATGCACATTGATATGGTGGCCTTTCTCACCGACATTGAAATTGTACTATTTTATTCTTGGTGTTCATGTGAGAGACCCTTTGGAATACAGAGTCTCCTCCCCTCAAATTTTCTATGTTGTGGGTTTTTTCAACTCTATAGGAGCACGTTGTCTTCAAACAATTCTTTGTTATTGTCTTTAAAGTTTGTACTTTTTGCACAATAATATCATTTTTCTTTTTATTTCTAGAATAATTTTCACACTCATAAATAAAGTTTATATTTTGTATTTTTTATTATTTATTCAGAATAAATTAAAATTATATCTTTTTTATTTTCTCTTTATATTTTATAACTTTTTTATTATTTTATTACCTACATATTAATTCAAAAAACATTCTTTAATTACATTAGGAATCTCAAACTTTATAAGTAGCTTTTTATTATAATACATAAACATTAAAAAAAATAATGTAAGGAAAAAATAATATATATCTCATATATCTTTTGTAATATATATATATAGATATATAGATATATATATATTAATTTTACCATACTGTTAAAAATATCATAAAAGGTACCGTTAATTTATATTTACTTTTATATAGTTCATTACACCGTAAGGTGTTTCCCTCTGAAATGAACTCCCCCAAATGCCTTTCTATCTTAATCGTAGTCGTTAGATCTCTTCTTAGACGATTAAACAAAAATCAACTGTCTGATTTAATAAAAAATATTTTAAAACATTAAAAAACGTTTCACTTTCCTTTGACATTTGTGCGCCAGCTCTCTGTCTGTTTGTATAGTCGAATCGGCATTGGCAATGGCATCCCCTGTATCCTCCTACCCCCAAAACCCTTCTGAAACTGAAATCTGGACTGCAAGCAAACAGAGAAACATCTACCTACAATTGGGTACGCACATAATTTTAATTTTTGTCTGGCCTTAGTTTCAATTCGGCTTCTTAGTACTTTTGAAATATGCAGGTTCAAGCAAAATCATTGCTGGTGTTGGAGAAGGCGCAACCTCCCTTTCTAGCCATTCTGATAAAATGAAGACTGGTATGCTTATTCTCTTGCCTTCATTGAAAATAATCTAAATGTTTTCAACCTCCTTCCAACTGATTAATTGAACTATTATTTTTTTTTCATTTTTCTGGGATACTTGCAGATTCGTTTCCTGATCCTAAACTAGCGAAACGAGACTTCCCTCCAGGATTTTGGAAAGATGATATTATTGATTCAATAATGTCATCTAATAAGGTCGGTATTCGCAGCAGCTGTTCATTCAATTTCTGTTCGTAAGGTTGACGTCGCAAGAATATTAGCAAATATTTGTTAAAATATTATCGTTGACCTGTATTAATTTTAGGTGGCAGCAGCGGACGAGGAGCGTGTGGAGACATTAATATCAGAGATTAAGAGTATGTTTAGAGGTATGGGTGATGGGGAAACGACTCCCTCTGCTTATGACACTGCTTGGGTAGCAAAAATTCCAGCACTTGATGGCTCTGACCACCCTCACTTTCCTCAAACACTCCAATGGATTCTTCGAAATCAGTTGAAAGATGGCTCTTGGGGAGAAGAGCACCACTTTTTAACATATGACAGGCTACTGGCAACTCTTGCATGTATTATTACTCTCATCGTATGGCGGACTGGCAAGACACAAGTGCAGAAAGGTTTGCGAAGACTATTTTATTTTATTTAATAATAAAATTATGATATACTCTGTTTTGTTGAAGTGGTTCACTGTACCAATATGGTGTAAGAAGGTAAGCGGCCTGTTTCCACACAATCCATTTTTATAGCTCTAAATAATATATATAAATATCTTGCAGGTATTGAATTCTTCAAAAAGCACGCTGGAATGATGGAGGATGACGCGGACCATCGCCAGCCAAGTGGATTTCAATTTGTATTTCCTGCAATGATAAATGAAGCTAAAAGCTTATGCTTGGATTTGCCTTATGAATTGCCATTCATCAAACAAATCATTAAGAAGCGGGAGGCTAAGCTTAAAAGGTTGGTTAAATTCTGATAATGATGCTCTTTTGTCCAGCCTTTTGTCATTATTAATTAACTTGACCGTCGTGATGGTGTTTCGATCAGGATTCCTGCTGATCTTCTCTATACCGTTCCAACAATATTCTTGTATTATTTGGAAGGCCTGCAAGAAATAGTAGAGTGGCACAAAATCATCAAGCTTCAATCCAAGGATGGATCATTCCTCAGCTCGCCCGCATCTACCGCGGCTGTATTCATGAGTACAGGGAACACCAAGTGCTTGGAATTCTTGAACTTCGTTTTAATGAAATTCGAAAACCATGGTACCAACATAACAATTTGATTTCATGAAGGTCCTGTTTTAATTTCGTTTATGAAAAGAATTGAATTAAAAAGAATATTAACAACGAAGAATTTGTTAGTGTAGCGCCGTGTCACTATCGGATTGATCTACTTGAACGTCTGTGGGCCGTTGATACTGTTCAACGACTCGGGATCGATCGCTATTTCAAAGAAGAGATCAAAGAGGCATTGGATTATATTTATGCCGTAAGACGTTTCCCTCTGAAATGAACTCCCCCAAATGTCTTTCTGTCCTAATCGTAGCCATTAGATCTCTTGTTAGATGATTAAACAAAAATCAGTCGTCTGATTTAATAAAAAATATTTTAAAACATTAAAAAACCTTAAAAGACGTTTCACTTTCCCTTGACATTTGTGCGCCAGCTCTCTGTCTATTTGTATAGTCGAATCGGCGTTGGCAATGGCATCCCTTGTATCCTCCTGCCCCCAAAACCCTTCTGAAACAGAAATCTGGACTGCAAGGTCGGAACTCTTCCTGGTGCGATATAAAGTAGTCGGGGAGAATTAGCATAGCATATCTGACATAGAAGAGGAAGACACATATAATTTCAGAGAAATGGCAAAGGAGGGAGAAAAGGAGAAAGTAAAGCTGCTAGGTGTGACTCTGAGTCCTTTCGTGGTGCGGGTTTTCATTGCTCTTGCTCTTAAAGGCGTCGATTATGAGTTCATCCAAGAGAATTTCATGCACCCTAAGAGCGAGCTGCTACTGAAATCAAACCCTGTTCACAAGAAAGTTCCAGTGCTTATCCACAATGGAAAGCCTGTTTGTGAATCCATGATTATTGTGCAATACATCGAGGAGGCATGGGGCAATAAAGAACCAAATCTTATGCCCAAAGATCCATATGACCGAGCCATTGCTCGCTTTTGGGCTGCTCTTGTCGACGACAAGGTAATTTAATTAATTCATTAATAATCGCCTGCATTCATATCTCATCAACCCTTTCTTTGTCTAGAATTTGTGTCTTCGAAAGTTCCAATTATGTTTTTTCTATTCCGTAACCAATATAATTGTGGTTTCAATGTGTGTGTTCAGGGTTTTCCATCTATGCGAGCAACTTTCTTTGCGCAAGGCGAGCAGCTACAGAAAGAAGTGGAAGTTACCGTTACAAATTTTCTTTTGATAGAGGAAGCTCTGCGAACCAACGACTGCTTTGCAGGAAAACCATATTTTGGAGGGGATGAGAGCGGCTTGATTGACATCGCCTTGGGTAGTTTTTCGGTGTTTATCACAGGCATGGAGAAGGCTACCGACAGCATTTTAATAGATGCAGAGAAAATGTCGTTGTTGAGCACATGGCTGGATCGATTCTGTCAATTTGATGTAGTGAAAGAAGCGATGCCAGATCCGACGGAATATATATATGTTAGGAGAGCCATGATGATGTCACCACCTACTACTAATTAGGGCAAACCATGCTGGCCTCATAAACTGAGGATAGACAAAGAGATTATATTTAAGATGAGTGCTATTCGTAGCCTTTGTCTTTTTATTCAACCCGTCTTTGAAGTAGAGGTGTTTTATGTTAATTAGTGTGAATAATGTTTTGGTGAATCTCGCCGGTACTATAATTAGCATTGCTCTGTTCAATGTACATTATTTATTTGCAACGTTTTTTTGATTAATCTCTCCAATATTGTCGCTGGCATAAGCCTGTTCAGTATGCGCTGATTATGAATGTAGTAGAAAACATCATGAAATGCAAGCGTTTCTATAGAATGTAATAGTAACCGGAATGAAATGCAATTAATTTTGTGGGAAGATCGTCTATAGCTGCCATAATGTGTAGCATCAAATTGGGAGAATAAACTTATATGGGACCTTGTTGCATTTTGAAAACAATCAAGAATGTAAAAGGCATCCGGTCGGATTTGAAAACAGTCCGGAATCTGGGGTTCAAATTATGTGGTTGGTTCAATGTCTTGAGTCATCATCAATCACAAGATTGGGTAAAATGTCACCTTGAGCGCTTTATCAATTTCTCTGTGACTTTCCAGATATATCGACTTTGCGGATTTACCGAATGTGTAAGATTAATTTTACAGTTTGGTTGGATTTCATTAAAAAAATTCTGGATATTCGACTTTGCGGATTTTCCCAGAACTGGATTTCGAACGGATGGATTGACTAACCTTGGCAGTTTAGTGAAGCTAAAGAATGTTCCCTTATGGGCAATTTTTCTGGCAGTCATTCCTGGATCATTGCTTGCATCCATGATTTTTGTAGACCACAATGCTGCTTCCATTTTGATACAAGTAATCCTTCTGGCATCCCCAACTTACTTTTTTAGTTTCATCGAGCAGAGGTTACTATTATTGCTTTTAACTTTCTAGAATTTATTAGGGTTCCATTTATTGTCATCTCTTTCTCTTCCACTTGCCTCTGCTACAAAGCCATTTGATATACCAGTTGTGCCAATATGGGCATAAACGAGAGGTGATACATTTTATTACCAAACTTTCCAGGCGCAAGTGCGATGTATTAAATCCCTGTGTAGTACCATTGCTTTTATTTGTGGAATGAACATTTCACAGCATCTATCCAACCATTTACACTTACAATCGAACTATCTATGCTTACAAATCAAAGTAAGCATAACCATGCTCCATATTAACCATAGCTTCCACTTGCATGACCTTCATAACCATCAGCATACCCATAATCACCTGATTCAGCACCACAACTACCCTTCATAACAATCAGCATACCCATAATCACCTGATTCAGCACCACAACTACCCTTCATAACCATCAACATACCCATAATCACCCAATTCAGCACCATAGCTACCCTTCCTGAAAAACCATGGCAAGAAGATTAAGAATCTTGCATGTAGTTCTTAGCCTTTGCTTTCTTGTTACCTTAAGTGGTACCAGAGCATATGTCCCTCAGTCTCCTTGGATACAAGTGGGAAAATTAAAGACGCTATTCTCTTTGGAAAGCATATGGATACTATTAGATACAATAGTGTACTTGATGCTTATGCATTGAAGAAAGATCTTGAACTTTTTCCTTATGGGGACGGGACAGACATTGGAGAAAGAGGGTTAAATTTGAGTGGTGGACAAAAACAGAGAATACAGATTTCCCGTGCTTTATATCAAGATGTAGACATTTATATTTTTGATGACCCTTTTAGTGCTGTGGATGCACATACCGGAAAACATATTTTCCAAGTATGTTTCTCTTATCCTTTACATACTTTAGGTTTGCTGAATTAATTAGTTTTAATGTTTTGATGGAATGATGAAGCTCTGCAGTAGCACTCTGCAATTCATTGTTCAGTCTTGATAATATACATTGCTGGTTGTGCCAGTGCAAATTCATGTCCATAAACATCTAAGAAATTGGACTTGCTTGTTATAGGAATGCATACTTGGTATTCTGGGTTCAAAGACTGTAGTCTATGTAACTCATCAAGTGGAGTTTTTACCCTCTGCTGACATCATTCTGGTAGGTTTGAATTTCTTTCATCCTATTCTAGTGATATTAAAATTTTCAATGTAATTGGTAAAGGGACAGTGGGTTTATTGATCATTTATTGAGAGGAGGAGATGAGTGATCCATATTTTGTTGATGTATATGATATTCTTCACAGGTAATGTGAGATGGTGAAATTACTCAGGTTGGTAGATATGATGACATCTTACAATGAGGCACAGATTTTGTGGAATTAGTTGGTGCACATCAGAAAGCTTTGAAAACTATTTCTGCTATGGAGAAATCTGAAGTGTACACATCAGAGAGATCTGTTGAAATCTCATGTCCTGGCAATATAGCTGCATTGAAAAATCTTACTGCCAGTGACACACTGGAGCAGTGCGGTGTTCAGAACTCAATAGATGTAGAGGAAGAGGTTGAACTAGAAAACCACAAAGAAAAATTGGATAAAGAGAATAAAAATTCATAGCTTGTACAAGAAGAAGAAAGAGAGAGAGGCAGGGTAAGCATGTCGATATACTGGTCTTACATTACTGCTACATACAATGGTACTTTGATACCTATAATACTACTGGCCCAAATAATAAGTCAGCTACTTCAAATATGTAGTAACCTCTGGATGACATCGGAAGCCTCTACAAAAGAAAATGAGAGTTCCCCTATGAGAAAGCCCCTTTTCATTCTGGTTTATGTTGCTTTGACATTAAGCAGCTCCTTGTGCGTTCTTGTGAGGTCTATGCTTATTTCATTGCTTGGACTTAAAACTGCTAATCCGCTTGTCAGCACTCTGCACAGGTGTATATTTTGTGCACCAATGTCCTTCTTTGATGCAACTCCATCTGGGCGAATACTGAATCGGGTCAGTTGACATTTATTGTTTTAATAGGCTAATACCTTTCCTAAGAGAGAAGGAAATCATTTGATTCTAGTGGGTCAGTAACAAGCTCTCTGTTTCTTGGCAGGCATCAACTGATCAGAGTGCAGTGGGCACATTGATTCCTTCTCAACTAGGAGAATTGGCTTTTGCATTTATACAACTTTTGGGGATCATTGCAGTCATGTCTCATATTGCTTGGCAGGTCTTCATTGTGTTTATACTAGTGGGTGCAAGTTGTATATGGTATCAGGTATTCTCTGTATTTCTCAATAATAATAAATACGAACTTGCAAATTTTAATTTTCTCAGAGGAACATAAATTGGCGATAAGAGAGTTTGATTTCTACTTCAAGGTTTGCTGTAGGTAGATCCCATAATCTGATTGAAAAGGATGTTATCAAATAGATAAAGTTGCATCAGGATTCTATCATGACAACAGTTTATCTGTATTTCTTTGTTTCCATGCTTTTGGGTTTTTATAGTAATAAGGGAATTATTGTAACTCCTCTGACCTTCCTTGCATGCAGCAATACTACATAACATCAGCTAGGGAACTGGCTCGGCTGGCATCAGTTTGTAGAGCTCCAATCGTACAACATTTTGGAGAATCAATCTCTGGAACAGCCACCATTAGAAGTTTTGACCAAGAATTTCGATTCATTGAAAGAAATCTCGAGTTTATTGATATATATATGAGACCTAGTCTCCACAATAGTGGAGCCAATGAGTGGCTTGGCATTCGGATGGATTTTCTGTCAAATCTTGTGTTTGCATTCTTTTTGGTGTTCCTCATTAGCTTCCCTCAAGATGTAATTAGCCCAAGTAGGTACAGAAGCACTATCTTAGCTTACAATTATTTTTCCTAAACTGATCTCAGCAGACTAGACATATTCTTAATAATGAAATATGAAAGTAAATGAAATGGCACCTTAACAGGCACTGCAGGGTTGGCAGCAACATATAGTCTAAATCTGAACATGGTACAAGCCTGCGTAATATGGTGCCTTTGTTACGCGGAGACCACATGATCTCAGCAGAGAGAATAATGCAGTATTCACGAATTCCCAGTGAGTCACCAGTGATTATAGAGAATTGTAGACCAAACTCCAACTGGCCATCTAGAGGAACGATAGATCTAACTGATTTGCAGGTCAGAACTCAATACAAATAGACTCTTTTTCACGCATTCAATGCTAGTAATTTGCATGTCAGTTTATCTATAAATTTGATCCATACAATCAGGTGCGTTATGGACCACATCTTCCGCTGGTCTTGAAAGGCCTTACATGCACTTTCCCTGGAGGCACGAAGGTGGGAGTTGTGGGGCGGACAGGAAGTGGCAAATCTACTCTTATTCAATCCATTTTTCGCATTGTGGAACCAACAACAGGTAGAATTGTCATTGATGGAGTCGACATCTCATCCATAGGCCTCCATGACCTAAGATCCAAATTAAGCATTATTCCCCAAGAACCAACAATGTTTGAAGGCACTATAAGAAATAATTTGGATCCTCTTGAAGATTGCTTGGATGATGAGATTTGGGAGGTTAGTTCTGCTTCATATTCTATAAGCATTAGTATCAATTTTAGCGCCAATTATTCTTGCCTTGAAGAATATAGATATTTCCCTGAGGATCTTGCTGTAAGTTTATTGTTTATGAATCTAATTCGATTTTGCTTGTGTTTTCAGGCTTTGGACAAGTGCCAACTTGGTGAGATTGTATGAGCAAAAGAAAAGAAACTTGATTCCTCAGGTCTGTGTGTCTTTATCACATTCAATTGAAGTCTTGAAGGAGAAAAATAAAACCTTTTACAGTAGCTATTTCTGCTATTTGCTTTCCATATTAGTGCTCATGTTTTGTTTAGTTTTTGGTGTCCTTGAGACCTACCTTGTCATGCCCCCAAGCCTACGGTGGTCTTTCAACCGTGCCGGCGACGTGCGGCACTGCCAACCATTTTCTTTTCACCAATACTTACGATTGTAGACTACGCCTTAACCATCCATACTTAGTTTATTTTTCGTTACCAAGTATTATTAGTGTGCCTTTATACCAATGAACACCCATACACATTCATTATCAACAACATTATAAAGAGAAATGCACAACAGTATAAAGGGAGGGGCAACTCCCTGCAATATGAGTCTGCCCAACAATATATTATACAATCTTTCGTTTTTACAATGCACAAGTTAAATCTTGGGAAACCCCAAATTTACACTTAGCCAAATTTTCACAACATCAGCAAACTCGGTTGCCTAGCTCGTCGGCACCTCCGCACGGTTGCCGCACGACTAACCAAACCTTCATTCACCCCGTCACAATGTCGTGTCGTTTTCCCAACCTGAGCGCACCTCCAAGTCGCCACACACGGGCACCTCCCACCAAGACACACCTTCGTACGCAATATCAACACTCCAACAAGTCTCCGTGCACACTTGCATGATGGGCGGGCGCTCACCCGAGTTGCCAAGACACCCACGCCAAGTCATCGCACAAATCAGGTGCCACACGTTCACCGTGCACGCCTCACCCAACCACCGGGCGCACCTTCGCCTGCACCTTCGTCCAACACCAAGTGCAATGTTCTATTGTGCGACTAGCCTAAGGATGGGCACATGAGAACTGCGCCTTCTCCTTCTCCAAAGGCGCACTAGAACCTGCGCACTACTCACTTGTGCGAAGTGGCAATGATCGAATGCGATGCCACCAAATTCTCTTCAAAAGCACTTCATATATACTCATCGTAACATGTGGGTGGGGCTGCCCAGCCAACCACCCAACCTTCGTGCGCACACCCCTTTGAATGCCCAATCTATATGTCGGCCTCCAACATTGTTGCCCAATGCTGCAAGGTGTATAAACTCCCAACGCTCTCCTCATATGTGTGCATATGCCTCAAGAGAACGTCGCATCTTTGTCGCAAGTCTGCTGCACAAGTGTCGCACAACCGTTGTGCAGCCCAACTCGCCTCTCGCCCAGCGCCCGAACGCGTCGCACATCCAAGGACCTTACATCCTCCTCCACCTGAAATCGTTGTCATCCTCGACAACATACCATCCTGATAACCATCCACCAAGATCATCCATGATGTCAACTCCTCCACATACGACAACCATCATTTCAACATATGTAGAACCACCATCTCCACCATGTCTCACCTCGGCAACCATCCGTCACCAAGATAACCATACCAAGGTATGCACCCATCGGTATGTCATATATCAGAAGTCATCTCAATCCATGATCATCAACCATCATGTCACAATCTCCACATGCTGCTCCATCGTGGAAGGCTGGCCCCTCCATCTCAAGCTACATGCCCACTGCAACATATCATGTCGGCCTCATCATGTGTCGTCCCCATGTGAACTGCTGCCATGATACTCCAACAAATGCTAACACATCCTTGCTCACTGCATGCCCCCATGTCTGAACTAGTTGGGTAGCTAATCCAACCATCATGCTCAAATCATGAGAGTGAACATCCTCATGCCACCATCAGTCGTTTCTCTGAACATCCCGTCACATCATCAACTCGATCAAGAATCCATCTCTATATAAGTAAACCATGCTCAGGTCCATGAAGTAGTCCTCATCTCATCTGCAACATGCTATCCATGATGTTTGGTGTCAATGTGCTACATGAAATCAGCCACATCTATCCCAACATCATCCATATGTGTGCCTCCACAATATGAAGAGACCATCTCATCAAAATCCAACTCTCAGTATTCCACATCCAAGTCCATGAAGCAACCTCCATCATATATGCAATGTGTCATCCCTAAAGTCTGCCATAGAAACAAGTATACACCTGTCTCATGTATCCATGTGCTGCCCATGATCATAGATCAATCAGCTCCCATGTGTCAAAAGTAGTTGAGTCTTGGCTCAACCCATGCACAAGTGTTGCCACCAAGGCATCATCATCATCGTAACTCCATCACTCCAAAGTGTCTCATATCAATCCTCCACATCAAGTCACTCTTTCAAGTCATCCCCATGTATGTACTTGAAAGTATGGACCTGCATCAAAGTCCCTGACCTCAGCTCCTCAATGCATCATATCCTCCAAGTCCACCATATATGAAGTCCTCAAAGTCACAACAATCTCATGTCATCATGAGCTCCATAAGCCATCCCAAATCAACATCTCAGCAAGCATACAAGTCTCGGCCCAAAGGTCTCTGCAAGATGCCTCAGTTCTCCATGTAGTAATAATGCTCCATAGTCTGCTCACAACTCCTTCCAAGTCCATGGCCTTGTTGTACAAGAGTGCACAACCTCTCCATCGGCTCACAAGTAATAAGTCTCCATCTCACCAACCTGATGCCCATGACTAAGTTGCCATGTAGTCCAACCATGTAGACCCATCACAACAATCGGTCATCCCCATCCAAGCTGCAATCTTCGGTCTAGTGAACTCGGTCACCCAACCATATCATCATCACATGAGTCTCTCCGTCATAGCTCCTCCACCAAAGGTTCCACCAAGACTTGCTCTTGGTCTCGGCCATGAGAAGTCCACCCAAGCAACTCAAGTGTGTGCCCTCCAATCTATCCACGAGTCATGCCGGGAACTTAGCTATGTGGCTAAATCATGGACCATTCCTCCACAACGATCATCACGTTCCACCCTTGTCACGGGCCTTTGTACCTTCTACCATAAGGTCACAAACAACCCCATCAAGTCCTGCAACAATCAACAATCCTTGCTTCTCCATACAAGGTCTCATCATAGTCATCCATGGTAAGATGCTCCCTAGCATCGACAAACTGACTTTGCCCTTCCCTGCGTACGGTCCATCTACCAAATGCTCAAATGAAACACAAGCATCAATAGTACTTACATCATCATCATCATCATGAGGTTCCTCCATGAGAGTACCCCCATCCATACATGTCTGCAAACTGCACAATCCTGGTCCAACTTGATCAATCTCAAGCTCATCCTCCATCATGATCATGTCTGCAACATCTTCAACTATCACGGCTTCCTCTTCCTTGTATGCAAAATCTACAACTTCATCTTGCTCCATTTTCCATCCAAGTTGAAGAAGCTCATCTTCAACATTCTTTTCCAAGACTGCAAGCTTCTCTCGAATCCGGGGATTCTCCCTTTTCATCTGCTTCAACCTGTATAAGGTAAGCAAGAGCTTCCCTTTGCATTCTTCCAAACCTGCCATGCCTTGTCGCACGTCTTCCCTGGTTTTTACTTCGTTTGGTCCACAGATGCCCAAACCGTGTATACCTACCCACACGCAGTCCCACTTGCCCACCTGACAAGTGCCCAAATCGTATGACTAGCACGTAGTACCGCCTGTCCAACTCTACGACACTCGGTTCCAACCTTCACCACCTTCATCCAGTTCCCTGCAACCATGAATCGACCCTTGTTCCACTTGTATGTGAAACTAGCTTCCTTCACCTGCAAGTACCTGCTTCCACTGTCACGAGCAACCTTGCTCTAATGTCAAGTTGTGTATCAGCTTCAATGCTTCAACACCCGAACCTGTTCACAAGCTCTGATACCAACTGTCAAGTTGTGTATCAGCTTTCATCCGCAAGCTACACCAGCTCTGATACCAACTGCCATGCCCCCAAGCCTATGGTGGTCTTTCAACCGTGTCGGTGAGGTGCGGCACTACCAACCGTTTTCTTTTCACCAATACTTACAATTGTAGACTACGCCTTAACCATCCATACTTAGTTTATTTTTCATTACCAAGTATTATTAGTGTGCCTTTATACCAATGAACACCCATACACATTCATTATCAACAACATTATAAAGAGAAATGCACAACAGTATAAAGGGAGGGGAAACTCCCTGCAATATGAGTCTGCCTAACAATATATTATACAATCTTTCGTTTTTATAATGCACAAGTTAAATCTTGGGAAACCCCAAATTTACACTTAGCCAAATTTTCACAACATCGGCAAACTTGGTTGCCTAGCTCGTCGGCACCTCTGCACGGTCGCCGCATGACTAACCAAACCTTCGTTCACCCCGTCGCACTGTCATGTCGTTTGCCCAACTCGGGCGCACCTCCAAGTCGCCACACGCGGGTGCCTCCCACCAAGGCACACCCCCGTCTGCAATCTCAACACTCCAACAAGTCTCCATGCACACTTGCACGATGGGCGAGCGCTCACTCGAGTCGCCAAGACACCGACGGCAAGTCGTCGCACAAATCGGGCACCACACATTCACCGTGCACGCCTCACCCGACCACCGGGCGCACCTTCGCCCGCACCTTCGTCCAACACCAAGTGCAATGTTCTATTGTGCAACTAGCCCAAGGATGGGCACATGAGAACTGCGCCTTCTCCTTCTCCAAAGGCGCACTAGAACCTGCGCACTACTCACTTGTGTGAAGTTGCAATGATCGAATGCGATGCCACCAAATGCTCTTCAAACGCACTTCATATATACTCATCGTAACATGTGGGTGGGGCTGCCCAACCGACCACCCAACCTTCGTGCGCACACCCCTTTGAATGCCCAATCTATATGTCGGCCTCCAACATTATTGCCCAACACTCCAAGGTGTATAAACTCCCAATGCTCTCCTCATATGTGTGCATATGCCTCAAGAGAACGTCGCATCTTTGTCGCAAGTCTCCTGCACAAGTGTCGCACAACCGTCGTGCAGCCCAACTTGCCTCTCGCCTGTGCGCGCGACCGGCTCGCCCAGTGCCCGAACGCATCGCACATCCGAGGACCTTACATACCTGGTCTCTAGGACCCCCTTTTTTTAGAATGAAGATTGAGAATCGAATTTAATGGAATGATCTCTTGTACAGTGTCTGAGAATGGAGGAAATTGGAGTGTGGGTCAATACCAGCTTGTCTGTTTGGGACAGGCACTACTAAAACAAAGTCGGATACTGGTCCTTGACAAGGCAACTGCCTCAGTTGACACTGCAACTGATGGGTTTATTCAGCAAATAATTCGCCACCAATTTTCTACCTGCACAGTCATTACTATAGCACATCGGATTCCATCTATTATTGAGAGTGATATGGTTCTCCTATTAAAGGATGGTATAACATTTATAAGTTGTTTATTTTCTAGTGTTTTGTTATAGTTACTATTTTTTTGGACACATTTCATTTTTTACTTACTTTGTATTTGTTTTAAATCAGGACAAATTGCTGAGTATGACACTCCATCCAAACTACTCAGTAACAATTTTTCTGCATTTACAAAACTTGTTTCAGAGTACAAGGCCACATCGGAGACATTAAAAGTTATGAGGATCTTAAAATTGCAAGCTTGGGAGACAAGATTTCTTCGGAAACTAGAAATTTTGAGGCAGGCAGAATATGGTTGGCTACAAAAATATGTTTACACATCAGCTATCACAACATCTGTTTCCTCTATTGGACCAATATTTATCATTGTTGCAACTTTTGGTACATGTATGCTTATAGGAGTGCCTTTGACAGTAGGGAGAATTAATTCTGCACTCACAACCTATGGGACACTTCAGGGAGCTATGGGCATGCTTCCTGGCTTAATCCCTTAGATTGCTCAAACTTAAAGTGTCAATAGATTGCATTGTGGCCTTTCTACAGGACGAAGAGCTGCAACACGATGGGGTAGAAAAGGTATCAAAGGAGTCAACAAACTTTGCGATTCAAATCCAAGGAGGGATATTTTCTTGGAATCCCGATTCCTCTAGTCCAACTATAAGAGGTTTAGATGTCCAACTAGAGAGAGGCATGAGGGTGTATGTGGAACTGTTGGTTCAGGAAAATCAAGCCTTTTATCCTGCATATTAGGTGAAATACCAAAAATATCAGGCTCTGTTAGCTTAAGTGGTACTGAAGCATATGTCCCTCAGTCTCCTTGGATACAAAGTGGGAAAATTAAAGACGCTATTCTCTTTGGAAAGCAGATGGATACTATTAGATACAATAGTGTACTTGATGCTTGTGCATTGAAGAAAGATCTTGAACTTTTTCCTTATGGGGATGGGATAGACATTGGAGAAAGAGGGTTAAATTTGAGTGGTGGACAAAAACAGAGAATACAGATTGCCCGTGCTTTATATCAAGATGTAGACATTTATATTTTTTATGACCCTTTTAGTGCTGTGGATGCACATACCGGAAAACATATTTTCCAAGTATGTTTCTCTTATCCTTTACATACTGTAGGTTTGCTAAATTAATTAGTTTTAATGTTTTGATGTAATGATGAAGCTCTACAGTAGCACTCTGCAATTCATTGTTCAGTCTGGATAATATACATTGCTGGTTGTGCCACTGCAAATTCATGTCCATAAACATCTAAGAAATTGGACTTGCTTGTTATAGGAATGCATACTTGGTATTCTGGGTTCAAAGGCTGTAGTCTATGTAACTCATCAAGTGGAGTTTTTACCCTCTGCTGACATCATTCTGGTAGGTTTGAATTTCTTTCATCCTGTTCTAGTGATATTAAAATTTTCAATGTAATTGGTAAAGGGACAGTGGGTTTATTGATCATTTATTGGGAGGAGGAGATAAGTGATCCATATTTTGTTGATGTAAATGATATTCTTCATAGGTAATGTGAGATGGTGAAATTACTCAGGTTGGTAGATATGATGACATCTTACAATCAGGCACAGATTTTGTGGAATTAGTTGGTGCACATCAGAAATCTTTGAAAACTATTTCTGCTATGGAGAAATCCGAAGTGTACACATCAGAGAGATTTGTTGAAATCTCATGTCCTGGCAATACAGCTGCAGTGAAAAATGTTACCGCCAGTGACACACTGGAGCAGTGCGGTGTTCAGAACTCAATAGATGTAGAGGAAGAGGTTGAACCAGAAAACCACAAAGAAAAATTGGATAAAGAGAATAAAAATTCATAGCTTGTACAAGAAGAAGAAAGAGAGAGAGGCAGGGTAAGCATGTGGGTATACTGGTCTTACATTACTGCTGCATACAATGGTACTTTGATACCTATAATACTACTGGCCCAAATAATAAGTTAGCTACTTCAAATATGTAGTAACCTCTGGATGACATCAGAAGCCTCTACAAAAGAAAATGAGATTTCCCCTATGAGAAAGTCCATTTTCATTCTGGTTTATGTTGCTTTGACATTAAGCAGCTCCCTGTGCGTTCTTGTGAGGTCTATGCTTCTTTCATTGGTTGGACTTAAAACTGCTAATCAGCTTTTCATCACTCTGCACAGGTGTATATTTCGTGCACCAATGTCCTTCTTTGATGCAACTCCATCTGGGCGAATACTGAATCGGGTCAGTTGACATTTATTGTTTTAATAGGCTAATACCTTTCTTGAGAGAGAAGGAAATCATTTGATTCTAGTGGGTCAGTAACAAGCTCTCTGTTTCTTGGTTGGCATCAACTGATCAAAGTGCAGTGGGTACATTGATTCCTTCTCAACTAGGAGAATTGGCTTTTGCATTTATAGAACTTTTGGGGATCATTGCAGTCATGTCTCATATTGCTTGGCAGGTCTTCATTGTGTTTATACCAGTGGGTGCAAGTTGTATATGGTATCAGGTATTCTCTGTATTTCTCAATAATAATAAATACGAACTTGCAAATTTTAATTTTCTCAGAGGAACATAAATTGGCGATAAGAGAGTTTGATTTCTACTACAAGGTTTGTTGTAGGTAGATCCCATAATTTGATTGAAAAGGATTTTATCAAATAGATTAAGTTGCATCAGGATTCTATCATGACAATAGTTTATCTGTATTTCTTTGTTTCCATGCTTTTGGGTTTTTATAGTAATAAGAGAATTCTTGTAACTCCTCTGACCTTCCTTGCATGCAACAATACTACATAACATCAGCTAGGGAATTGGCTCAACTGACATCAGTTTGTAGAGCTCCTATTGTACAACATTTTGGAGAATCAATCTCTGGAGCAGCCACCATTAGAAGTTTTGACCAGGAATTTCGATTCATGGAAAGAAATCTTGAGTTGATTGATATATATATGAGACCCAGTCTCCACAATGTTGGAGCCAATGAGTGGCTTGGCATTCGGATGGATTTTCTGTCAAATCTTGTGTTTGTATTCTTTTTGGTGTTCCTCTTCCGCTTGCCTCAAGATGTAATTAGCCCAAGTAGGTACAGAAGCACTATCTTGGCTTACAATTATTTTTCCTAAACTGATCTTAGCAAACTAGACATATTCTTTATAATGAAATATGAAAGTAAATGAAATGGCACCTTAACAGGCACTGCGGGGTTGGCAGTAACATATAGTCTAAGTTTGAACATGGTACAAGCCTGGGTAATATGGTGCCTTTGTTATGTGGAGACCAACATGATCTCAGCGGAGAGAATAATGCAGTATTCACGAATTCCCAGTGAGTCACCAGTGATTATAGAGAATTGTAGACCAAACTCCAACTGTCCATCTAGAGGAACGATAGATCTAACTGATTTGCAGGTCAGAACTCAATACAAATAGACTCTTTTTCACGCATTCAATGCTAGTAATTTGCATGTCAGTTCATCTATAAATTTGATCCATACAATCAGTTGTGTTATGGACCACATCTTTCGCTTGTCTTGAAAGGCCTTACATGCACTTTCCCTGGAGGCACAAAGGTGGGAGTTGTGGGGCGGACAGGAATTGGCAAATCTACTCTTATTCAATCCATTTTTCACATTGTGGAACCAACAACGGGTAAACTTGTCATTGATGGAGTCGACATCTCATCCATAGGCCTCCATGACCTAAGATCAAAATTAAGCATTATTCCCCAAGAACCAACGATGTTTGAAGGCACTATAAGAAATAATTTGGATCCTCTTGAAGATTGCTTGGAGGATGAGATTTGGG
The DNA here is from genome assembly GCA_000404065.3 of Pinus taeda. Taxonomy (NCBI): domain Eukaryota; kingdom Viridiplantae; phylum Streptophyta; class Pinopsida; order Pinales; family Pinaceae; genus Pinus; species Pinus taeda. The sequence goes on from APFE030091854.1 coordinate 26,509, forward strand.
AGGTTAGTTCTGCTTCATATTCTATAAGCATTAGTATCAATTTTAGCGCCAATTATTCTTGCCTTGAAGAATATAGATATTTCCCTGAGGATCTTGCTGTAAGTTTATTGTTTATGAATCTACTTCGATTTTGCTTATGCTTTCAAGCTTTGGACAAGTGCCAACTTGGTGAGATTGTACGAGCAAAAGAAAAGAAACTTGATTCCTCAGGTCTACATGTCTTTATCACATTCAATGGAAGTCCCGAAGGAGAAAAATAAAACATTTTACAGTAGCTATTTCTGCTATTTTCTTTCCATCTTAGTGCTCATGTTTTGTTTATTTTTTGGTGTCCTTGAGACCTACCTGGTCTCTAGGACCCCCTTTTTTTAGAATGAAAATTGAGAATCGAATTTAATGGAATGATCTCTTGTACAGTGTTTGAGAATGGAGGAAATTGGAGTGTGGGTCAATGCCAGCTTGTCTGTTTGGGATGGGCAGTACTAAAACAAAGTCGGATACTGGTCCTTGACGAGGCAACTGCCTCAGTTGACACTGCAGCTAATGGGCTTATTCACCAAATAATTCACCACTGATTTTCTACCTGCACAGTCATTACTATAGCACATCGGATTCCATCTGTTATTGAGAGTGATATGGTTCTCCTATTAAAGGATGGTATAACATTTATAAGTTGTTTATTTTCTAATGTTTTGTTACAGTTACTATTTTTTTGAACACATCTCATTTTTTACTTACTTTTTATTTGTTTTGAACCAAGACAAATTGCTGAGTATGACACTCCATCCAAACTACTCAGCAACAAATTTTCTGCATTTGCAAAACTTGTTTCAGAGTACTCCATCCAATATATATCTTAACTAGAGCTTTGGACATTGGTCATATTGGGTTTACAATAGAATGGAGAAAAATCTTCATTTCCCTAAAACTCAAGCTGGATAAATGTACAATATAGAGATACAATATAGTAGACTATGAGCTACCATGTAAGCTCATTATTTTCTGATAATATTCTATATTTAGGTCCTTAAGAAGAGTTCAATAACTCTAATCAGTGACTTTGACTGACTTTGACAGTTATGATTTTTCACTTGTTATATACAAATGGAGTTTACCCTTTTTCCTGTGTAACTTTTGTCACTTCAACAAGGTAATCAAGGTAATATTGGAGAACTTCAAACAACTTGGATTTGTACAGGCAGTGCAGTTGGATGTAAGGTGCCTCTAACTAATTTGTCTTTTTTTTTTCTACTTTGTTTCTATTATTTTGAGTTTCAATTCTGCATTTTTTTGTTTCTATTTTAGTTTTGACCTCTATATGTAGTAATACTATTCTAATTCACATCAACATTTTATTCTCATTTCTACCAAACAAGCTATGTTATACTTGTCAAGGTTCATATGTCTTGTTATTTATAGGTCTTAATAATAAGTGTTGGCTTATTGTTAATGTGTTTTTTTCCTTCATGCAATGAACCAACTCAATTTTATTCATAATATTTTGCAGTTATAAACTTTTAAAGTTACCTAATATTTCAATGAGTAAGAATTCGAGAATTCTACTATCTAACCATCAAATATGCCCAAAAGAGGGAAAAAAATATAAGAAAAAATGAGAGATGTACAAAATAGACATGGGCTTTTTGTTCTTTAAAAGCAATTTATTTTTTATTTAATTATTTTTTCAATTTTTTTTTTGTGTGATTTTTTCTTTTGAATAATGATGAAAATATTGGTTTGAGTGGTTGTTATAACTAATATTCAGTTTAACAAGTTTTGTTTTGTTTTGTTTTTCTTTTTCTTTTTGTTTTTCTTTTTTCTTTTTTCTTTTTTTTTTTAAATTAAAATTTTCAATATAAAAAAAGATGTTCTACATCAACTTCAAAAAATCTTCTAATTCACTTTGTTGAGGTAAATTTTCATTTTTATTAGAGTTAAAACTTCACTTTAACTATGGGAGGAACTTGCACACAATTTTTTTGGCACAAAAATTAAATATGTTCTTTTAAAAAGTTTCATACTCCATTA